>SEYY01018685.1:0-55000 GCA_009176605.1 Armadillidium nasatum | reverse complement strand
ACTCCCTTTATCTGTTTCCCCAACTTGCTCTGACTTACACACCTTCAAACGCTGTGTATCGGGACATGTATGTCTAACTTGACCAGTTTCTCTGTATCTCCCAAACTCTGATGGAAATTAGTAGGCCCTTTGGCATTTTTCCACCAGGCGATAAACAAAAAAAAAAAAAAAAAAAAAAAAAAAAAAAAAAACGTTTCATATAACACCAATTAACTCGACTTTAAAAGTTCGAATTGAGGGTATTAGACTCGATTAAAGCGGTTACTCATTATAAATAACGCATCATCTGCTCTATCAAGCCCTCTGCACAATAAAAGAATTTTTTTTTAAAAAAAGTTGGCAGTATAATAAAATAAAACCAGATAAAATTTTAAAAAATCATGAACATGGCGAAAGGGATACAAAACTAATTATATTTTATTCACAGAAAGAATTCATTAAAATTTTCTTGAATACAGAAATTTTAAAACTGAAATTTTGATATCTAAACAGAATCTGGATTGTAGATGTCATGTATCCATATCGCGAAATCTACAACAATTACGTACGGTAATAAAGTAACGATTTATTTAATTTTGTATGGGCATAAAAGTAAATAAAAGACCTAGAAGTTTCATACTATTCCATTTTCTGTTGTCTTAAAAAGATAGTTTCTTAATGTAACATTGGGTTTAATTACATTATTCCTAATCGGTTTTCAAATTCGATGAATGCGGATATATTTCCACTTAGTGCGGAAATTTTTGCGAACATTATTACGAAAGTTAGAATCTTTCCCACTCTCAAATATATATATATATATATATAATATATAATATATATATATATATATATATATATATATATATTATATATATATATATAATATATATATATATATATATATATATATATAGTTCATATTTGTCCTACAAGCCAGAGTTTGTGAGATACATGATATTAAAGTTAAAATTAACATGTTGATAATCATTTTTTTTAAAAAAAAGTATTATGCTAGATTTAGTTAGGGTCATACTGCATACAATGTTAGAGTTATGACAGTAGATACAATAGTAATTATAAAACAATAGACAGTAAAAAGAAGAGAAACGAAAATAACTTAAATAACAAAAATGATCAAACCCATTTTCACGAAGTAACGTTTTTGTTAACAATCTTTATGAAAATGCAATGATTATTTTTTTTTTTTTTACTCAATTTCTCATTTCCTTTCTTATTACTGTACTTTATAATTCACTATTGTACAGTATCCACTGTCATAAATCCAACACTGTATGGCAAAATCCAACTTAATACATAAATCAAAGCAACATGACATTAACACCCACCCTGTATCTCAAAACTTACAGCTCACAGTGCACACGCTTATATGAACTTCTTCCACTGTAAAAGTTGTTCCCACATATGATACACACTGCATATTATATATAATGAAATTTTTATTCAGTGTAATCCAGTTCTGGCCGGGAATGAAAAATCTAGTTCTGGTATACTCCTAATTAATGAGTGTTAAAACGCAATTTCAAAATGGAAAATAAAAACAGTAAGAAAGAAATCAGTCAAATAGTTCTACAGCACAGAATTTGTTTAAAATAAGAAGACATCATTCCTACGTTGAAGAACAGGATGCTGGAACGCGAGACGCAACTTTCTCAAATTCTTAACTGACAACCGTGGCACATAGTACGTAGTACAGAAATGAAAGAACGGATAAGTAATGTTCCAGAAATAATGGATGGTTCCAGGTTATTGGGGATCATAGCAAAGTTTAAAGTTTAGCATTTAACATATAGTTTGAGAAACAATTCTTTCCAGAGCATAAGGGGTGGAGACAAATATTTTTTACAAACAAAATTTTTTTACGACAGAGCGGGCAATGTTTTATTGAAGGATAAAAAACAATGGCAAAGTTTTAAGAGTAGAAGGGACCAGAAAGGTAAACTAAATAAACCTTTAAATTTTGCAATTCCTCGAATTCAACTTCTATATAAAGTCATTTATGTACTCTCCACGTTTATTTTTCAATACGATTCCTTCTGGTACAAATCATTCCCTTTTGTTTTACCCCTTTATTTTACCAGAGTATGTTCCTGTAGCATGTAATCAATTTTTGAAAAAAAAACCGTTTAGAACAAAAGGGGAAATACAATCGCATGGTAAACTTTAATAAGCACAACTCTTAAATATTTTCTTTTATTTTTCATTCTTAAAAAAATCGGCATCTGGCATAAACTTTCACATTCTAAAATCTTATGTTCATCATTAATGTAAAAATAAAAATAAATAATAATAAAAAAAAAAAAAAAAAAAAAAAATATATATATATATATATATATATATATATATATATATATATATATATATATATATATATATATATATATATATATATATATATATATATATATATAATAATATATATATATCTCAAAAGCAATCTTTAGTTCACTGAAAAATTGTATTAAATTTTACAACTTCAAAGATCGAGAAAAAAGAAAAAACAAGTTGCAATATATATATATATATATATATATATATATATATATATATATATATATATATATATATATATATATATATATATATATATAATATATATATATATATATATATATATATATATATATATACTTTCAAAAAGTTCGAAAACTGAATAACGGCCAATAAGTATAAACTAATACGTGTTAACATTAAACCTCAATAATATATTTTTGCAAATTAAAGGGCATGATAGAGCAAGAGAAGTTGTACTCTATGTGAAATGACAGTCGGAATAATTCTTCAAAAATATTTTTATTAAAATATTTTTTATCTTTTGTTAATCCCTATCAAAGTGTGGAAGATGTCTTACGATTATTTACATTACTTATCAAATTAATAGTATTATATATAATTTTGATGGTCGCAAATTTTTCTGTAGTTAAAATAATCCCCAGTTCCTAATGCTCCTCATTTTTTAAGAATTTAGAATGAAAATATATATATATATCGCCTACTGAGAACATTAGTGACGCAACTCCGAAAAAGCTATTTTGAGATAACTGCTTCCAAAGCTTTTATCAAAACTTCAATCTTTTATTTCTAATAATCCTACTTAATGGCGCAACTTGAGTTTGGTCACTAGTGAACTATATTATGACTGCGTGAACGCTACCGAGAGCGACAGCAAACTGAGATGTGTCACTGTTGCTCTCAATAATGAAACACACGCTTCCCAGCATTAGTGACGACTAGCGACATCTGGCGGAAACGAGTTGACCTACACTTTTGCCACTAATGCATAAAGTTAACGACTAGTTTGGGAGTCGTTTGGTGTACATAACTCAAAATCACCAATTTCGGAGTTACGTCACTAATGTTCTCAGTAGGCGATATATATATATATATATATATATATATATATATATATATATATATATATATATATATATATATATATATATATATTATATATATATATATATATATATATATATATATATATATATATATATATATATATATCAAATGTCGCTATCACATAAAAGTGAGGACGCGAAAGTACAATCAACAACAATATTAAGTTTGCATTCAAAAGAATTTATTTAAAGATGATGATGATGATAATAATAATAATAATAATAATAATAATAATAATAATAATAATAATAATAATAATAATGTAAATAAATAAAATTCTGAAAGAACAAGAGAATGCAGGAAAAGTTATATGCATGTACGTACGTTCATACGTCCTATTTAAATGAAGAATTAATAGAGACCGCAAATAAGACATAAGACAAGACTCCCCCCCACTCAGGAAATGAATTCCCCAAAGGTCGATTTTGACACAGTATGTCACTTTTAGTCACATTATTTCCTTCGCCTAAAAGAAAAAGTCATTTCCAATGTTTTTAAATACTTGAAAGGAGATCGATAAAAAATGGCGTAAATTCAGATTTTATATATATATATATATATATATATATATATATATATATATATATATATATATATATATATATATATATATATATATATATATATATATATATATATATATATATATATATATATATATATATATATATATATATATATATATATATATATATGAGTACGTTCACAATCTTACAGATAAATTAACCAACATACCAATGGAAATTCTTTTGCTGTAAGAAATAACTTTTGAAAAAGGAATACTTTTAGAATTCAATATTTTGCATTAAACAAATATTTATTTCTCTTTATTTTATTATTAAAAATAAAATAAAGAGAAATAAGGTACATATATATATATATAATATATATATATATATATATATATATATATATATATATATATATATATATATATATATATATATATATATATATATATATATATATATATATATATATATATATATATATATATATATATATATATATATATATATATATATACCGCATTTTCAACTAGCTATTTGGAGGACAGCATTTCTCTGCACTGTGTAGTGCACCAGCACAGCAACTCTAACGCAATGCACCGCAACGAACCGCACTCACAATTCTGTTGAAAAATCTTTTTCTTTGCATTTACACGACACATTCCACTCAAAAGCTCCTATTAACGAAAAAATAAAAGTTCAATTGCATTTATATCCAAACCATGCGTTTTGAACTCTGGAGCGCATATATATATATATATATATATATATATATATATATATATATATATATATATATATATATATATATATATATATATATATATATATATATATATATATATATATATATATATATATATATATATATATAGTACCATACTGTAACAAGTCAAAATTTAGAGTTTTGAGATAATTACATTTTAAAAATTCTGTTAACATAAGAATACCAATAGTCTAATTATTCTTGATTTTAATTCTACTGGTTGTTTTTCAAAGTTTGAGTTGTTTCTCTATAGCATCGAGTAGATACAGTTCTACACTACCATTAGCCGTACATAACTAAAAATTTACATTTTTTTACTTGTTACGGTGTGGTTCTGAGGTATATATATATATATATATATATATATATATATATATATATATATATATATATATATATATATATATATATATATATATATATATATATATATATATATATACTTTGAGCGTCTTATGATTGATCAAATACACAGGTACACGTTGCTAATCATTATTCGTCTACGCTACCGGCAACCGAAACCAGTCAATACTTTTTTAGTAACGAATTGTTTATTCTCAACGATTACCTGACAACCAACTTTCATATTATATTGCATTCAATTGACACTCCTCGCTTTCTTTCAAATTTACCTACACCGACCAACTAACCCATTTAATTAACCCTTCACTCCCCACCCCCCCATCCCCTCTCACCTAATCCGCTCTTCGATTAATATATAATAGAAATTCAGTCAGCAATCGTCGACTCTTTGAAAACAAAGACAAAAGAAATATTACAATAACGACGCTGACACCCAAACGCTTTCATACTTTATAGTAGTGTTTCAAAATATATATTATATATATATATATATATATATATATATATATATATATATATATATATATATATATATATATATATATATATATATATATATATATATATATATATATATATATATATATATATATATATATATATTATATATATATATATATATATATATATATATATATATATATATATATATATATATATATATATATATATATATATATATATATATATATACGTTAGTAATATCGAAAAACTGGGGGGGGGGGAAGAGATAGGGTAGTTCCCACAAGATATTCTCAGAATAGGGGGGGGGGATACGACAGAATTCCAAAGAAAATTTTGTAATAGCTATAGTTTATGGGGTGATGAAATATTTCGACAGTCGGAGAGAGTGAAGAGAACCGGTGAAATCAAGAGTTGAGTTGAATAACTCTGAAAGTACAAATTTTCAAGGAGCTGTAGTGTGAAACCACTCCATATATGAGGTGCATACTTCTTTCAAGGGCCAACCTCTTAGAAGCTTTTAATGAGAAAATGTGGTCCTTCAAAGACCACGAGAAAAACTAGTAACAAGTATATACATTGAAAATTGGCAAGTTTTTCAAACGAAGATGTTGCATTGGTGTGGAAAATAAAGTCAGTAGTTTGATGCGAGTTTTTACGGCATTGAAAACTACCAGTACAGCATTCTTTCCGAAAGTAACACTGGTGATCCAAGTAATATTAGATTTAAAAAGTTTCCAACTCTTCTCGTTAAATGTAGATTCGAAAACTTTGGTGAGAACAGAGGTTAAAGCATTGAGATGACAGTTAGGTTAAGAGATGTCCCTTTTTTTCAACATAGGTTGAATAAGTATAAACTACCATCAGGTAGGAAAGACAAGATGAAACCCATAGTCAAAACAATTTACCAAGTCATGGTGTAAGCTCTGAGCACGAATTTTGAAGACCACAGGATAAAACCAATTAGGAGCTTACACTCTCTTAATATTAAACTGAGAGCAAAGAAATCACAATTAGGCATTAATAAATTGAGAGGGAAGGATGGAGGAGGGATAGCTCCAGAATCATTTACGACTGAATTAGAGGCAAAGGTGTGAGATAGTTCAGCTTTGAAGATAAGAACGCGTGATTTCGTCAGAAAAAAAGTGGGAACGAGGAAGCAGTAGTTTTAGTTTACGTGTTTTTTAAAGTGTTGGGTGAGAGATGAACAAGCATAATTCTTGTGTGTAGAATAAGTAGCACAAACTTTTGGAGTTTGAAGACTGGTATTCACTTAAAGCAAAGTAACCATGACGAACAGCATGAAAATAAGTGAGTTTTCAGGTGTCCCATGTCCCTGCCTGTAATTACTCTGGATCAGGTGCATGGGATCCTGAAATCTATGAACGTCAGGAAGGCCAGTGGCACGGATGGCATTCCCCCTCGTGTTCTGAGGGAGTGTGCTTCCGAGTTAGCGCCTGTCCTCGTTCAACTCTACTCTCTATGCCTTAATACTAATACTTTTCCTCATTGCTGGAAGCGTGCATTTGTTCAGCCGATCCCGAAAAAAGGTAGCCGCTCTGACCCTTCTAACTATCGACCTATAGCTCTCACTTGTGTTCTGTTTAATATTTTTGAAACTCTCCTCAACTCTCATATCCTGGATCATTTGGAGTCTCATTCTCTTCTCTCTGATCACCAGTATAGCTTTCGACGCTCAAAGTCAACTGGTGACATACTTTCCTATCTTACTGATCTATGGTCTTCTGCCCTTAGGGACTATGGGGAGTCTTATGTGGTGGCGCTTGACATATCCAAGGCTTTCGACCGGGTATGGCATGCGTCGCTGCTCTCCAAGCTCCCTTCCTTTGGGTTTCCTCCTTCCCTTTGCTTACTTTTGTCTAGTTTCCTCTCAGATCGCTCCATTTCGGCACTTGTAGATGGAGCGACCTCTTCCTCTTTTTCTGTCAACTGTGGTGTTCCTCAGGGTTCTGTTTTATCTTCAACCTTATTCTTACTTTTCATTAACGATCTTCTCAACTGCACTTCTAACTCTGTTCACTCTTATGCTGATGACTCAACTCTACATTCTTCTACTCTTTCAAATCTGCTCCCTCTTTTGCTTCTAGAATTACTTCTCGTCTTTTTCTTTCCGATTCTATTCTTGCCGATTTGGATGGGATTTCCCGGTGGGGTCATAGCAACCTTGTGAAATTCAATTCTTTAAAAACTCAACTTCTACACATCTCCCTCTCAAAAACACCTCCCAACTTTCCTATCTTCTTCGATGGCTCTCCCGTCTCACCTGAAAATAACATTAACATTCTTGGTCTTAACATAAACAAACTGTCTTGGAAACCACATATCACAATGGTTGCTAAAGCGGCCTCAAAGAAGCTGGGAGTTCTGTTTAGACTGCGAGAATTTTTTACTTCTGAACAGTTACTCCAAATATATAATTCGCCCTTGTATGGGGTACTGTTCTCCCATTTGGGGGGGGCTCTGGCTCCTCCTCTCTTCTGGATAGAGTTGAGTCTAAAGCTAAAAGATTAATAAACTGTCCCCTACTTTCTAACTCTCTTAACCCACTATCTCTGCGACGTGACGTTGGCGCACTATCCCTTTTCTATAAGTACTACAATGGAAGGTGCTCGAGGGAATTGGCCTCTCGCATCCCTCCACCGTTGCGCCGTCCTCGTTGCACAAGGGGTGCCCTGCTTTCGCATCAATTTTGTGTGGATGTAGGAAACCCCAGGCTGGCCCGTTGTGGTGCCTCTTTCTTTCCAGCCACCTCTGCTCTGTGGAATTCTCTACCATCATCTATTTTTCCTCCTGTATTTAATCTTCCACTCTTCAAGGCTTCCGTCTGTGCCCACCTGAGGGATGTGCGTTAGGTCTGTGTTTGAATGCCTTTTTGTTTTGTTTTTTTTTCATTTTGTGTGTGCCCCCTCCTTGAAAAGGGATATGCCCGTGAGTGGCGGCGTTCTGTAAATAATAAAAAAAAAAAAAAAAAAAAAAAAAATGCATGCATCTATGCCAACGAGAATCACGTTATGCGATCTGCATATTCCGAAGAACCCCTGCAGCAGAAACCATTATCATTTCAAGAAAATTGTGTATACTACCGCTAGTCCGACCAATCTGCAGCACGGAATACCAAAATCGATTCCTAGAAAGTACGTGAATAATAACTTCGGAAGACTAAGCCAAAACAGGACGCAAAAACAGGGATGTCATAGAAAGAGCCCTAATGTGGAAACAGTTTAACGCATAAGGCCTGGAAGGTAAAAAGTTTAGCACGCTGCGTACATCTGTAAGACAATCAGGAAAACAGGTAGGTAGATGCACCATCTCTGCTCAATATTATTGCTTAGAGAAATTGTTAAATTCACCAGCTTAAACCTTTTAAATTAGAGGTAAGTCATTTGCAGTGGTGACCATGGAAATCACCTAACATGATATCTGAGAAAGGAGACGAGAATTTTTTCTATTTTCAAAATTATATATTACATGAATTTGACATTACTTAAGACTTAGAATGTAATAGACGAATTTAGTCGTAGACTGCCAAAGGAGAAAAGTCAAAAGGGGCAAAGAGAGGGGTCTAAAAGAAGTATGGAAAAAAGGAAAAAAATTTAAAATATTTTGCCAACTTTTAATTACAAACACGAAATAGGATGAGAATGTTGCATATGCACCACATTCGCCTTTAGATAAAAAGTTAGGATAGAATTAAGAAGGAGCCTAATAGGATTTGCTATCTAAACAACTAGACCAGCAAGGTAAGATTAAAAATAAGAAATGAGATGTAAAAGAAGAATAGTGCTCGTAAAAGTGAAAATCAGAATAAAAATCATAAATGTTACATAATGGAGAAATAAGATTGCGTACCAGAGAAAATTGTCAGTCTTAGCGGTGCCGGCCTTATCACCAGATATCGCCAACAAGCTATGTTGGAGCATGGGTATTTCTTGGTTGCCGCCAATGTAAAGGTTTTCAAGGCAATTTGGTTATTTTGCCATTTTAAATTTTAAACAAAAATTGTTCGATTATGTGCATTAAGTACGCGGGGTAGGGGAAGCTTGAAATATCCATTAAACATTTATAAAAAGTGTATGGGCAAGTGCACTATAAATTCCACCCTCTTTGTAAGCGAGCCGTGAAAGAAACACTGAAGGCAGTAGTGTCCTAGCCTAAACAAACCCTATATATTGTCAATGTGTGTGTGTGTGTGTGTGTGTGTGTGTGTGTGTGTGTGTGTGTGTGTGTGTGTGTGTATATATATATATATATATATATATATATATATATATATATATATATATATATATATATATATATATATATATATATATATATATATATATATATATATATATATATATATATATATATATATATATATATATATATATCAAAGCATATGCATTGTCTGCGATTAAAATTTTTATTCAATTTGAAAAGTTAATGGAAAACTAAATTTTAGAATATTTCAAAAAATTCAATAAATTTTTTATCTGACGCAGCTGATTCAGAAAAGCGAGAAATTTTTCAGATATTTTAATACTAAAATTGCCTACATTTTCAAAGAATAATCTATGAAAAAAATCTATGAATCTATATTCACTGAACAATCTAATTAAAAAAATTTTTTTTTTTTTTTTTAATCAAACAAATCTATTTTCACTTAAATTGTTTAAGGAAAATTGTGAACATGTAAAGAACTAAGAAACGCAAAAAATAATCAATGCATTATAGTGCGAATGATTGTGATAATTAAGCCTACAATTTTAAATAATTACTACTTCGCAACTTATTAACACGAAGGACTTCTTTTAAATATGTTTATAACGAATACTGAATGCTGCAAAACCTTGGATTTCCAACTCTTTACAAGACACGAAAAACAAAACCAATACTTCAGGACAAGCCTCTTTTAATATGTTCTCTCCTATAATCCTACAAATCTGAATTTTCGAGCACAGAATAGAAATAATTTTCATTTAAAAAAAAAAAAAAAAACTTTTTTTAAACCCCCTCCTTGAATAGGGCTTTGCCCGTGAGTAGTGGTAATGTGTAAAAATAAAATATATATATATATATATATATATATATATATATATATATATATATATATATATATATATATATATATATATATATATATATATATATATATATATATATATATATATATTATACTCGTGTCTAGACTATTTTATTAACGTAAAAAAACGCTATAAAAATCAAATATTTATATATATTTTATAAAAGTTTAAAATTTCTACCCATTTCTACTTTTATTCCCAAATAAAACAACACCTGTGCTATTCACTAATGAATAAACATGATTATTTTTGTCTTTATGCCCTTATATGGTAACCCGCTTTCTGTCGTAACATTCTACAAAGACCGTAGACTAAAAAGGGGCTGACGTAAGGTAAACATTTTTACAGATTCAGGATTTCATTTAACACCAAGAGTACATAATAATAAATAATAAATAATAAATAATAATAAATAATAAAATAAATAAATAAATAAATAAATAAACAAAATAAATAAATATATATATATATATATATATATATATATATATTATATATATATATATATATATATATATATATATATATATATATATATATATATATATATATATATATATATATATATATATATATATATATATATATATATATATATATATATATATAAACAATCAAATAAATTGCACATTTCCTTTGTATATTCACAAATAATTCAAATTGCAAGTTCCATTAGACTTTCACTGACCTGATGGTGAAGAGATTTCACAAAGGGTAGAATTGGTAGTAGTGGAAACAGGGGGAGTCGTGACATCCCCTTGTATTGGAACAAGTAGGGGAGAAGAGGAGGATGTGGCAGCTTCCGTTTCAAGTTGAGGAGAGCTGTAATTATGAACTACAGAAGGGGGTGGATAACGAGTGAAAGGGAAAACTGAAGAAGAAACAGAATTAGCTATGGATGGAGGAGGAACGGAAAATACAGGCGGAAATACATCTGTTGAATCACTAGCCGAAGTAGTAGTTGTAGGAGGAGTCGGTGGTGGAACGTCCATCTTATTAAAAACTGCAGCAGCTTTTAACTGAAGTGCAAAGATTCGTTCTTCCTCTGTTTGCGTTTTAAAGCCTCCCGCGTAAGACAGTAATTTTGAGCCACACGAACCGCAGGAAGTAAATGATTCCTTTGGCTCGAGAGATGGTACCGAAATATCGACAGAATCATTAGCGAACGAAGTTGGCGTCGAACCGAAAAAATTTGAAGAGTTTGTGTGGTAATATGATGAGTACATAGCCATATTTCCAGAACGAAAAACGAAAGGCTTTCCCAATTACAATCTCACTTCAATATTATTCACAAGTTTCTAAAAAATAAATATAGGAACACCAACAAGAACGGTAACAGAAACAAACTAAAGGTCCGATAAAGATGTTGGCACAGCTGAACCACGAACTAAATTAAATTTAGTCTTTCCTTGGCATAGGTACGTGTGCATTTTGGCACGAAGTATGAGTGATATATTTCATATTTATTGCCATATATATATATATATATATATATATATATATATATATATATATATATATATATATATATATATATATATATATATATATATATATATATATATATTAGGGATGGAGTGAAGTATCGGTATCGGCAAAAAAATGACCGATACCCAGATTTTTTTAAAGTAACAATCCCATTAGCTTGCTTTTTTTTTTTTGAATGTCCAATTTCTTTAACTAGAGTTTTGAATCTCACGAAATTGATAATTGATATTTTCAATTAATTAATTACTAATTAACAGTTAATTCCATAATTTTGCTTATAGTTTACATATCTGTACCTACAAATCCGATTTTGGTCAAATTAGGATAGTAACTCTTTGTATATAGCATAGATCAACTTGTTATGTTTAACTGTTCATTTATTTAATTACTTAATTAAATTAGGTAATTTTTTATTAACATTACGTAATATTTTGAAAGCGTCGCTTCTATATAATTCTGTTTCCAGAACATTAATATGTTGCTTTCCACTAAAAGTGATTTTTTTGAAATGCACAAAACTTGCATTTCCCTTTATTTTCAGGCCATTTCCTTCATACCATTTGGTTTGTTTTCTTAAATAGTTTATTTTTATTTTTTTTTAATCCCTAATTTAATTTTTTTTTTTTATTTTTTTTATTTATTAATATATTATATTATATATTTATATATATTATATATATATATATATATATATATATATATATATATATATATATATATATATATATATATATATATATATATATATATATATATATATATATATATATATATATATATATATATATATATATATATATATTGTGGTGTTCCTCAGGGTTCTGTTCTATCTCCAACTTTATTATTACTTTTCATCAACAACCTAATAAGTTGTACTTCTAACTCTGTTCATTCTTATGCCGACGACTCTACTCTCCATTCTTCTACTCATTTCAAATCTGTTCCCTCCTTTGATTCTAGAGTTGCTTCTCGTCTTAAACTTTCCGATTAAAATCTTGACGATATGGATGGAATTATCTATATGTGGGACATTCAGTATAGGCCCTTACACTACACAAGAAAACACTTGCTTGAAAGGAAACTGAGCTTGGAATAAAGATATGCGGTAAACTTCCATAGTTGTTTGTGATAAAATCATTATTCCCATCTTGAGATATTAAACTCTGACTAATGAAGAATTCTGTAAAGGCAATGAAATCAGAAAGGAGAAGCTTTCAAGTATTTAGGGAGAAAATTCCCACATCTGAGTGATGTTAAGATTAAGGAGGGAATCTTTGTTGTCGGGCAGATGCATCAACTGCTTATGGTGAAGTTTTAATAGGGTTGTTCAAGGGAAATGAGAAAACAGCTTGGGAATTCTTCAAATCTGCCGTTTGTAATTTCTGAGAAATCAAAAAGATGGAAACCAAGATGTAGCATTTAATGTACTTCTGAAAATATATCAACTTATGTTGTAATAGGTTACTCAAAAAAAAAAAAAAAAAAAAAATAGGCAGTTTCTTCATTTCCATTTTGACTACTTCCCAAGCAATAATGGTCCATTGAGTGACCAAGATATATCGGTGACTTAAGATAGTATCTGGGTAATTAGAATGCCTCTATCCTTGCTGAATATGGTTAGAACATGGCAAAAGATGCACCAGAAGTTTGACTACAAACAACAAACAAAGATAAATTCTTATGATGTATAATCTTTTAGCTTTAGAGTGAATTGGTTAAGGCTTATTATTATTATTATTATTATTATTATTATTATTATTATTATTATTATTATTATTATTATTATTATTATTATTATTATTATTATTATATATATATATATATATATATATATATATATATATATATATATATATATATATATATATATATATATATATATATATATATATATATATATATATATATATATATATATATATATATATATATATATATATATATATATCTTGAAACCAAGAGCTAATATTGATTTTTTAATGTCAATCTAGTTATCCTCTTTTTGGTAGGATTTGAAGCTAAGAATAGAGCTAATAAAATGTTAGGAATAATCAACTATATGCTAGTAATAAAAAATGTTATAGTCATTAAATAATAGAGTAATTTTAGTTTGGAATTTTCAATTTATATAAATGGGCTAAATGTCTTAGAAAGATATATTGGAGGCAGTACAGCTGAGAAACGAGAATAACTGCCTAATTTTAAAACTAGTGCTACTAAAGACTGTCAACACTTTTTGGCAGATTTTTACATTTTTTGTCATTTCTTCTGAAGTTTGATTCATGTACAACATTATTATATAAACAGAACGGAATATTAAATAGTACAATGATGCTTGGGCATAATTAAGTATTGATTTTCTCAATTTAACAACTGATACCTACTGGAAATATAAAATTCCTGAAGTATTAATTTCAGAACCTGCAATCTTAAAATCATTTTGGATTATTTTAAAGTAATAAAAAAAAATTTTTTTTTTTAAATCAAAAAGATATATCTTCCACAACTATAAATGCTTTTAAAACTTCATAATAATTATCTGAACAAAAAAAAAATTTATAATAAATCAAAGCAAGAAAATCAGTACAGTACTATCGAGTTTTGGTGGCTGATATAAAAAAATCCCTACAATGGTTTTTAAAAAACAGACCCATCTTTGTATAATTTGTTTAAATGTTTTATTTTTACCACAAAGTAAAAAGAGAAAAGTAAAAAAAATTTTATCCAATATCAAAAACATCATATAAAAATGTAAAAATGGATAGAAATATAAACTCTAGAAATCAAAGTTTTGTAGCTCAAACAATAGTTTTCTGCCTTATTTGGTGAAAAACAACTGAAAATTAAGTTCTTAAATGTAAAGTATGTGAATTTCCAACAAAGTCCATTAGGAAGTCTAAAATCTTATGCCACGTTCAGAGTAGATATTTCCCAGCTTGCATCTAGGATGCATGTGTCAGATACTCCAATTGAAAACTTGTAACCTTTAAGAATTATTTCTGTCCCTACTAGTATAAATAAATACTTTGTTTTGACACTGTTAATGCAGAAAATGTTGAGAATGTTAATGGATTCAAATTCATAAACTTGATTCACAATAGTCTTGAAATCAAACAAGCATTTGAAGAAAACTAACAAAGGGAATGTGAAGATAGTACTCAAAAGAAGAAAATATGTTGCAAATTTGAAACAGTTAGGCAAGAAAGTACGTTTGTTTTGCACAGTCTACAGAGTCAGGCTGTTATGGCAGAATGTTTATTTTTTCTTTCATTATTATGCCTAATTACTTATTTCCCTACTTATAAATTTGATACAGTACTGCCAACAACAAAAGCATGTGAAACTAACTTGACGTGCAACAATCCTATTTGCTAACACATACCATATATATAATATATATATATATATATATATATATATATATATATATATATATATATATATTATATATATATATATATATATATATATATATATATATATATATATATATATATTATATTTTTTTTTTTTTTTTTTTTTTTTTTAAATACTTTAATGATCAAAATTTGTGCACAATAATGTTTTAGATTAATTCTTGTTTAACAATGAATTGTTAAACCATTTTCTAAAAAGAAACTAAAAATAGCACCCCTGGTGTGGGGCTGCTTAAATGTTAAAGGGAACTGTATATTATATACAGTTAAGGTGTGAATACAGCATTATAAGATCAAATTTTTAATAATGTAAATTCAATAATTTTATTTAAAAGCACAAACCAGTGAATTTATCATTGAAAACCATCTGTCACAAAGATATTACAGTTAAGAGTTTGAAGAAAATAATTCTCTAAACACCTAAATAATAATAAGCACTGAACGTCAGGGAGTAGCTTATTATTACTATAATAATAAGTTACAGCATTTAAGTCTTTTAATGTTGAAAAAACTCTTTCCTAAATTCAAGGCTCGTGGATGACGTCGCTGTGGTTCTAGTTACAACTGCAAGATGTCACTTCTCATAATTTCTGTAGAAATTCTGTATATTTATTGGAAGTAGTTTCTATTTTTATGTTGTTTAAATAAATATATATTTTTTTAAATGTTTAACATTGTAATTTTTAAAAAATCATCCTCTAAATAATGTGTTATTTGAATATTAAATAAACATGTTATAACTGGAAATAACGCTAAATTGGTAAATCTCATTTTTTGGTAAAGACCAAGACAAAATTAATCTTGGGGTTAATTGTTTAGACTAAAAACTAAACTTCTAATAAAAAATAAATAAAAATTAAAAGATAAAACTTTTTGCGTGGATGTGGGTGTGGGGAGGGGGGGAGAAATAATTTTTAGATATTTTTTGCATGAGAACTTTTATTTTATTATTTCTACCTTAAATTATTCAATATTCAAAAAGCTGCTTCTCATGAAACCTAAGGCCAGGTTATTTACCAAAATTTTTACTCCAGAACGCATATATATATATATATATATATATATATATATATATATATATATATATATATATATATATATATATATATATATATATATATATATATATATATATATATATATATATATATATATGGACAAACCGGGGCTCTGACCGGTGTTTCCTAAAATTTGTAAAGAGGTCAAAAGCACTTAAATTTTACATTAAGAAAATTAGATATAAATTTAATTGAGGTTTATTTAATTATAAAGAAGAAGTAAAACAGCCAACATTCACTTAAATTAATGATTATATGCATTTTCTGAAGAAAAAAAAAATTTTTTGTATAATAAAAGTTTCAAAAATGTACAAAAAATGTTTGAAATTTTTTTTTCCCTAATTCACAATAGTGATTCAACAGGTTTACCTACGTAAGACGGTAAGGTAAAGTTTGAAAAAATGCAAGATATAAAATTACCAATATAACCTGTTTTTATACATATCATTGCTATTTTATTGCTATGTATCAAACTTTTATCATTTAGCTACATTATTTCAAAATTATTATTTTGTTTATACTTTCAGTCAATATGGCTAAAAGATCAACTTCAGCAGAATGAGATTACAATGTTTCAGGATAGGCTCGAAATTGCTAAATGTAACATCTGCAGTCAAAAAAATTAGAAGAGGATTTCTGGGTTCCGCAAGTAAAAATTTTTCAATCAAATCTTTAAGGGGGAAACTAAAATTAAAACACAAAGATGAATATTCACTAGCAGAAGAGGAGAGGTCAAAAGAAACAGAAAAGAAAAATAAATATTAAAAAAACAAAAAATCTTAATTTCTCTTATATTTTGTTTCATTTGATCCACCATTAATTAGTATAATTTGTTATTTTAACCTCAGCAGGTAAACCCCATTTTTCCCTGATTTTTAGCTGAGGCCCCAGTTGGTCCATATATATATATATATATATATATATAATATATATATATATATATATATATATATATATATATATATATATATATATATATATATATATATATATATATATATATATATATATATATAATTAAAGTTTGCTAACTCTCTCGCAGATCAAATATATTAAACATCAGAGTTTATAAGTTTGCTATAGCGGAATCGAACCCGGGCCCTATAGCACAAAAGTATAGAATTTTACTACTACGCTTCTGCCAGTAGCGTCGTGGTAAAACTCTATGGCCTCTATGCTTTTGTGCTATAGGGCCTGGGTTCGATTCCCCTATAGCAAACTTTAAACTCTAATATATATATATATATATATATATATATATATATATATATATATATATATATATATATATATATATATATATATATATATATTCACTCTTTTCCATCATTCTTTTTAAATTTAGGGTAAACTATAATGAATTATAATTCCGTTTCTGTAAGTAAATTTTATATTAAAATTTGTTTATCAAAAATTATATAAAATGAATGAAAAAAACTTAAAACATCTTTCTAAAAGATCACTATGATACATCAAAATACATCATTTTTAATGTACAAATTTAATGAAAAACAGAATTATCTGAAGATTTAACTCACTATATGTCAAAATACTATTTTTATTTGATTTAAGAATGAAAATGTAAAAAGTTCTGGGATTTCACAAATTTGAGCTCCACACTAATAAAGGGAATTTTTCAAGTTTGCTCCAACTTATTATAAGGTAAACATTTGTTATAGCAACATTCATTTGCAACTGAGTTTGGACTTGTCAGTTTATTTTTCAAACTACTTATAAAAAAAGTCTGTAGATGAGAAAAAAATGGATAATGCTTAAAAAAAAAAAAAAAGGTTATTGGCTAACTAAAATATTATTAACTATGTGATAAGTTAAATAATACTATTGACCATCTATTCTCCAATTTTTATTTCACAAATATTTTTGTAGTGCCATGAGTTTCTTTGTATTACCTTAATATATTTTACATTTACATTTCAAGTTAACCTTTGGTTAAAGTAAAATACAAAAATTTTTTGTAAATCCTATATTTGATAATCATCCCATACTGAAGACAATTTTAACTGGAAAATTTAAATCATTAAGTTTCTCAATTTTATTAGTGAATATTAAGCCTTACAGACTGTTCAAACAAACAAGAAAATCTACTATCAGTGGAGGATATTCCATAAAAGGATCATGCATTTTAGGAAAAAAAGGAATGAAGATGCTTTGTGGGACTATACATTCAATTCATTCTAACAGTCTAATATAGTTTATCATTCTAACAGTCTAATATAGTTTAATCTAAGTGTGCATGTAAGAATATTTTCATTTTGTTCATTGAAAGAATCAGTTTCTACAATACTACATAGATTATTTAAATTTTTTATTTAGTTACATTATTTCATATATGTATGCAACAAATTCACATTTAATTAACAAATTTAAATACTTTATTATTATTATTATTATTAGATTTCAAATGTAATAAAATCTGATACAATACTTTATTTTAAATAAAATATGATTTGCAAATACTTAAAATTTGATATCTGTACTGTGGATCACTAATATTATATATATATATATATATATATATATATATATATATATATATATATATATATATATATATATATATATATATATATATATATATATATATATAGTGGAACTCCAATATTCGTCATTAATCCGTTCCTGAGGGGATGACGAATATCGAAAAAGACGAATATCGAATAATTTTTTCCCATAGGAATTAACTAAAAATGGATTAATTCGTTCCCAGCCTCGAATTTTGCCTATCTATTCTTTAACAAAAAAAAAAAATTTCAATCTAGAATCGATCTCCGAAATCATTTCAAACACTGTACAATTTAACTACAGTACATATTAAACAGCGTACTGCCATAAATAATATGTAATACGCACTGTGTAGGCCTACATAAACGCTAAAAACATAAAATTTTAAAAAGAAATTTACCTTTTGGATGAGAAAAACAATGATTGTTATTAAGAGTTTTTATTTTTAAGGTTATAGGCTTTCGTAGGTAGGACGAATATTGATTTTTCGACGAATATCGGGAAAAAAATTACAGGGCGAATATCGGAAAAGACGAATACTGGAGGGGACGAATATTGGAGTTCCACTGTATGTATATATATATATATATATATATATATATATATATATATATATATATATATATATATATATATATATATATATATATATATATATAGTCAAATGGGGAAAACTAATCACCCTTAAAAGAAAAAAAAATTTTTAAGGGGAGGGGGAGGTAGAATAGTCTTCATATTTCAAAGTTTTGTATTAAAAAAAATTTAAAATTTAATAAATGATAAAAAAAAAATTTTTTTTTTTTTTTTTGACAAAATTTGAAAAATTTCTAGTTTGATATATATATATATATATATATATATATATATATATATATATATATATATATATATATATATATATATATATATATATATATATATATATATATATATATATATAAATAAAATCAAACTAAATGAACTTTGAAAATATGAAAGATAAGTGTTTGCATGCAAAATAGAAAATTTCCTTTACCATTTAGCAAATATTAGTGTTGTTCCGAAACAGGGTAAAACAAAACAAAATATTTGATAACTTTTTTAATTTTTTAATTAATCTATTGAATATTTTCCGAGGTTGCTCAGTTGGGTGAAATACACTTTTAGAATAATTTTTTATGTACCTAATTAAACTGGCCCTGTGAACAGGAAAAATTTCACAAATTTTCCCATGCATAACAGCAAAATGGTTGGGTACACCAAAAAAAAATTCTAAATAAAAAATGTGTATCATACCTAAAAAAAAATTATTTTTGTACCAATCCATTTTGTTGCAGTGCATGGAAAAGTTTTTAAGATTTTTCAACGCAACAGATTCAAATTAGGTATACAAAAATGTTTTTGAAGGTTGTACAAATGTGCAAGACACATTTTTTTCTAGAAAAAATTTTGTATACTCAACCATTTTGCTGCTGTACATGGGAAATAACAATGAAATTTTTCCCATACACAGCAACAAAATGCTTGGGTATTATTTAAAACAAAAAAAATTTAAGAGGTTGTACAGTTGGACAAGTTACATTTTAAAGCTGTGCAAAGGAAATTTTTAAAAAATATTAATTTTCCCATGCACAACAAAATCATATGGTATACAAAAATTTTTGTAAATTAAAAAATGCATCTCTACCAACTATAAACCCCTGAAAATTTTATGAACTTCAGATTGCAAGAAAAGAAATGACCATATATATATATATATATATATATATATATATATATATATATATATATATATATATATATATATATATATATATATATATATATAATATATTCAAATTATGGGTATTCATGGGCATTTTTGGGGGGGAGGGGACAGGGGGTGCAACAGACATGAAAAATTCAATTAAAACAAAATGAATATTGATGATTTAACTATCTACAGGTCAATTTTCAAGTCATTTTGACAAAGGGAATATGCTGAAAATTTTGCAAACAATTTGGTCCTATACATGCCTGATTTTTTGTAGAACATTTCAGTTAAAATTTATTTATTTATTTTATTTATTTATTTTTTGCAAATTCATTTTGGTTAATCTACAATGATAGTCTTACCTATTTATATTAATATAAAGCACTAATGAATTTTCATTTTTAAATATTTCAGTGATTAGTTTACCCAACCCATTTCATTTTTTTTTTTTTTTTTTTTTTTCCAGCTTTAATTTTCAAAAAATTTTGAAAAATATTAATTTGCATATTTCAATATACTTAATATAAAATATTCAAAAAAGTTCATATTCCCTAAAAATTAGAAAGAGTTATATCAGGAAACCCAAATTTTTGCACCTTCTGAAAGTTAAAATTTTAAATTTTGGTTAGTTTTCCTCACATTTGATATATATATATATATATATATATATATATATATATATATATATATATATATATATATATATATATATATATATATATATATATATATATATATATATATATATATATGATGGGATGATTAACCTTTGTTGACAAAGTCAGCATATTTTTTCTCAATTATCTACATTATTTTCTGCTAATTAATTTACATAAGCTGGCTTATAAATATCTCTGCTCCATCCTTTCCTATTTAGAGTGAAAGGCTGTTTAGCAGTGAGAACCAAATATTCTCTCCAAATCTAAACTGAATTACCCAAGAAAGTGGAGAAAAAATTGTTTTTGAATCATAATTTAAGAGCTAATTTTAAGGTGCTAGAATTTAATCTCTCTCCATGTTCTAACGCATTAAAATTTTTAAAATAAACGTTATATTATATATATATATATATATATATATATATATATATATATATATATATATATATATATATATATATATATATATATATATATATATAAGAAAAATAAACTTATAAATTAAATTTTTTAAAAATGCATTTTTAATTTTATTGTTTTTATCAAATATAATAAATCTTAATTATCCCATATATATATATATATATATATATATATATATATATATATATATATATATATATATATATATATATATATATATTATATATATATATATATATAATATAATGACGTTAAAACAAAAAAATTTACCCAATAGCTATTCCTTAAAAAAAAAAAAAAAAAAAATAAAAAAAAATAGACCAATGGCTTTATCTGCTATACTATCCAGCAGCCCCTTAGCTGCTACTATCAGCAGGAACTTCCTGATAGTAGTATATTGCTATCACTAATCAAAGAATTATTCATAATTAAGTAGGATTATATATATATATATATATATATATATATATATATATATATATATATATATATATATATATATATATATATATATATATATATATATATATATATATATATATATATATTTTTACAGATTACCACCACTCGCAGACCAAGCCCTTGAATAAAAATACTCAAATCTCTTTATCTCTTGGGTGGGTGCAGACAGAGGCCTTAAGTAAAGAGAGGATGATTAAATACAGCAGGAAAAACATGATGGCAGAGTTCACTGAACAGAAGTGGCTGGATAGGTGGTACCACTATTAACATACCTGTGGTTTACCATATTCACGCAAAATTCGTGCAAAATCAGGCTCCCCTTGTGCTACAAAGGCAACGCAATGGTGGTGGAATACGAGAGATCAGTCCCTCGAGAAGCTGCCATTGTAGTACCTATAGAAAAGAGATAGTGCACCGTCACATCACAGAGAGTTTCAAGTGAGTTTGAAAGGAGCAGACAGTTTTTAATCTCTTTAACCTTAGACTCAACCCTATCCAAAAGAGAGGTGGAACAAGAGCTCCCTCAAATGTGAGAACAATATTCCATACGAGGACGAATAAGACCTTAATATAATTGAAGTAACAGTTCAAAAGGAAAAAAATTTCCACAATTTGAACAGTATTCCCAGCTTCTTTGAAGCCACTCTAGCAACCATTGTGATATGAGATTTCCTAGAAAGTTTATTGTTTATGTTTAGACAAAGAATGTTAATGTTGTTTACAGAAAAGACAGGAGAGCCATCAAAATAGATAGGAAAATTGATAGTTGTTTTTGATAGTAGTTGAGTTTTTAAAGAATCGAATTTCACAAGGTTGAGGTGATCCCACCAGGAAATCACATCCAGATTGGCAAGAATGGAGTCTGAAAGGATGAAGACGAGGAAGCAGATTTGAAATGACTGGAAGAATGGAGAACTGAGTCATAGGCATAAGAATGAACAGAGTTAGAAGTGGAGCTGAGAAGATCATTGATGAAAAGTAGGAATAAAGTTGGAGATAGAATAGAACCCTGAGGAACACCACAATTGACAGAAAAGTAGGAAGGGTTTGCTCCATTGACAAGTGCTGATATAGAACTATCCAAGAAAAAACTAGACATAGGTAGCAGTTGTAGTTTTATACTATGGGCTAATTACAGAACAGACATTTTTTGGGTAATTATTAGTTTTTAAATATAAACAATCATAATGGTTATATATGGTATAACTGAAAAATATACTAGGTTGCTCTTTAATGAAGGTTATATTATTGGTAAGGCTAAAAAAAAAAAAAAAAAAAGCTAAGATAGGGTTTTTTGAAAACTTCTCTATAATTAAAGAAGCCATTTTTCAGGTATTGAAGCTACATCTAGAGAAATCTTTACACTTAATCATTGCATATCACCTGCTTTTACATGAAACAAAGTTTTTTGATTTTTCTGATGTTGAAAAAATGGAGGTAGCAAAAATGAAAATAGAAGGGTAAGAAAAGACCAAGTGATAGAAAAATGCAGTCTGTACTGCCATTGCAAGCTGATACATAAATAAGACATTTGTAATATACTCACTCTTCTGAGTCTGACTCAGCTCAGGCAAATATGGATTTGTATGTGTACAACACATTGTTAATTAAAAGTTACAAATGGAAAATGGCCAAGAACACAAATTTGAGTAAATAATGCCACTAAACTGGAAAAAAGAATCCCAGATATTCTTCAAAAACTATTATCAAAGATCTGTGGAAAAATTCCCTAGTACACTAATATTACAAATAAGAAGTTTCAATTAAACAAGTTGTAGGAGGCACTTCATAATGAAGATATGTTGAGCCTTCGCAGGGGGTGGAATCAGTTCCTCCTTTGCTATAACCCATGCAAGGATATCTCTACAACAGAATTTGATCATTATATTAGTCAGTTATGTTCCCCTTTGTTATTGGTTGGAGATTTAAATAAGCATCACCAACAATGGGAACCAGTACTTCCAAAGTAAATATTAATAACAATTGGTGGAAAATTATATTTTTGTGAATAAAGATTGATACAAAGTTGATATATTCAAATAGCTTTTCATAAAGTTATTCTTTTCAGTAAATGATGAGTGATGAAGCTGCGGATAGTCTGCAAGGACATACTCCAGTTGAGCATGATGTAAATGAGGCTATGGACACCAGCTCTTGGACTGAAGTTGGTAAATGTAAGAGATCTTTAAATATTGAAAATGATGACTGCTCAGTAATTAGGTCAAGACCTGCTGGAGCTGCCCTTGTTCAAGGATCATCTCATATGTCGTCTGAGTTGGGTCTTCCTTCAGGTTTCACAGCCAGGATCCCATCAGCTGGTAGGAGGAACACTGTGATTATCATGAAATCTACGGAGGATAAAGAAATATTTACTAAGCCTAGCAAAGTCACTGCACTCCTCAATAACTCCCCATTTGGCAAATATGTCATTGAAGATTCAGTTTTCTTGTTGGGATGTGGAGTTGGTGGCAAATTCTGGATTTACATAAACTTTAAGTTGATTTATTCAATATCAAGAAATTGGGATCTTATAATGTTTGTTGTTGGGTACCAAAATCTGCTCGTGATAACCATCTCTATATTCATTATGGTAAGATAGGCCCTATAGATGTGAAAGAGGATATCAATGATATCAAAGAAGGTATTCGGATTATTGGAATTAATAGTGCAATAATCATGGATGTTCTTGGAGTACCTTCTCACAAAGAAAATGTAGATAGTCATGTTACTGAGGTCCCTTCCCAAACAGTTAAAATAAAATTCCGGGGTGACCTTCCTCATTGAGTTGCTATAGGTCACTCAGTTTATCAAGTGTTTCCTTGGATTCCGAAAGTCGCAAGATGTTTCAATTGTTTCATGGTCAACTCTTGTGTAAAGCAACAGTAAGATATGCCAGGTGTAGTCAATATTATAAAGCTGATGGTTGTATTAATGATCCTTTTTGCTACTTCTGTGGTGGGTCTCATGCCATTAGATATAGACAATGCCATCCCAGTTTTTCAAAAAGTCTTACAGATATACAGAGAGCATGCTGGGGAAATAGAGGGGGCAAGAACTCCTCTCATTTGGAACTCCAAAAATTAAACCCTAGGGAAAAACAGACTCCTCAACTTACTAGGCAATTAACCAAACAGTCTTTCAGTTAAAGCAAAGTAAACCATCACTCTACCAAGCCTGGTTCCTCAAAGAAGACTTTTGCAAAGGTTCTTGCTGACTTGAGTGATATGGACTTGAAGATCCCTGATGAAGGTACGTTGCGTGTAACAAGTAATTTGTCAAAGAATTTTCATAATTACTCTTCAAAGGGTAAAAAGGGTCATCATAATAATTCCAGGTATTTCCATTATAGTGCACTCAAGAATGCTTTGAATGATCCAACAAAACAGTCACTGGAGGCCCAGAATGAAATATATAAAAAACCAAGACATCAATGTCTCCCAAAGGAGGAAATAGAATTTGATTCCTCAGAGTTTGAAATTCTATTTCTGAAAAAAATTATTGGACAAAACTTTTTCAAATCCTATACTTTACATAAATCTTTTAGTGCAGCTTTGTTTACAGTATGTGGTGATATTTTTGCACTGGTCACTTCATTTCTGGATCATTATGGCCAGTAGTACTATTATTTTATGGAATGCTAGATCTATTTTTAAAAAATCAGAGTTGAACAGAGAAAGGATAAGACTGTGTAGAAAAGCGTGTCACTTGAGCTCTCCTCAATGGAGTAAGTATGCGATGAGTGTTCAGAAGAGCAGTGTCTGTTGTAATAGCGATAGTAAAGAGTGACACTGCAATTCAATGGGCAGAAAGGGATTGGTGAGAGTAAGAGCAAGAGAGTTGATGAGACAAAAAGCCCTAGAATCTACCTTCTCAAGAAGAGCTGTATGAATGGAACCACCCCAGATGTGCAAAGCACACTCTATACAGGGACGAACAACATCCCTATAGAGAGAATGCAACTGGGGTAGTATTAAGTAATTCTGAAAGTGCCTTAGAACACCCAACCTCTTAGAAGCTTGTTTAGAAAGACATGTAATGTGATCTTTCCAAGAAAGATCATGAGAAAAGAATAAACCAAGAATGTTAAGAACAAATGAAGGTTTGAGTTCTGTGTTTTCAAAGAAGACATCATAGTTGTGTGGAAGATTGTGTTGGGTAGACAGATGGAGGAACTGAGATTTTGAAGCATTTAAGGGGTTTAATTAACTACAAAAAACTTACTCTTTAGTTGTAAAATTTATTTGCAAACTTTTTTTTTTTTTTTCATCAGTTATATAGTAAAATCTATGCCGATTCCAAATCTGAAATCAGTTTTTTAAAATTCTAAGTGGTTCCCGAGAAAAACTTTTTAATTAACACCTGTCAAATGACCTTGAAAAGCTAAATGTGCGTATGCTATGCATTTGTTTTGGGGTGGGGAGTCTTTAAAATTTGTTTTGAAACATTCTTATAGCAAATTTTCTGCTGATTCCAAATATGTATTTAGTTTTATATATTTCCAAATGGTTACCGAGATATGACCACGAAAAAAATCTCAAAGGGGGGGGGGCCCAATATAAAGACCCCAACTTTTGGTGGAAAATTTTAAATTTTTTTTCAGCAATTTTATAGTAAAATCTATGCTGATTCCGAATCTGTATTTAGTTTTTACTAATTCCAAACAGTTCCTGAGAAAAAGACTTTTCAAGTGACACCTGTCAATGATATTCAAATTGTCGGCAAATTACTCTCAAAGGAAATTTTTTTTTGTTTTTTCATTTTAAAATTTTATTCAAACAGTTTTATAGAAAATAATACGCAGAGTCCAGATGTGTAATTAGTTTTCCATAATTCCAAATAGTTACCGAGATATATCCACTCAAAAAATCTCATTTATCAGTTTTACGTTTATGCGGTTTTCTCATTATAGCACTTTCAGAGAAAAAAAAATTTGCCAAAAAAAAAACAAAGACAACGATCTTATTCACACTTTTTTATTGAATTAGAGACAGTTAGAGGAAGATAATTACATCTATCTGATCCCAAAATAAATTGCGGTAAATTTTTAATGATGATTTGAACTAAAAAAAATTTTTAAAAAATGAAAATTTTACAATTTCCGATGACTTCGTGCAGGATTTAAACCAACTAAGCTACCACTTATTATTAAAATCATACATTCATTTGATTCCTACATATTTTCCTAAATCTTTAAAAGAAAAAAGTAAAGAAAATATAAAATAGTTAATATTTTATTAATGATTTAGTGAAAAAAGTGAAAATTCTTGAAAGTGAAAATTGGGGGTGGGTTTGATCCCCCATAAAAAAAAAAACAAAGACAACGATCCGTCTAAAAATCTCAAAATATATGTATTAATGTTTACCCTTTAAATTCGTTCTCTTGTCATATGTCCGTAAAAAATATTTCAAAAATAAGTTGAAGGATCCCCTTAAAACAACCATGTTTTCTCCTCCCCAATTTGAAATATGTGAAAGATCAGAGGTTAGTCACTCCAAAGCTACCTTTTAGAGTCTTTCAACTGCTGTTGGGAGGGAAGGCTTTCAAACTGGAAGGGGTAATGAAGAGTGGAGTCATCAGCATGGGATTGAATAGATGAGGTAATAGAGAAGGTCATTAATGAAAAGCAGAAAAAGTGTTGGGGACAAAACCCTGAGGAACACCACTATTAATAGATTTAAAGAAAGAACAGTGGCCATCTACAACAGCTGCTATAAAACAGTTGTAAAGGAAATTAAAGAAAAGATCACAGAGTAGGATTGATCAAAGACTTTCAATATATCCAGCACAACAGCAAAGGATTTACCAAAATCCCAAAGAGTGGAGGACCAAGTTAGAGAATGAAAAGATCACCACCAGTTAAGCGTGTCTTATGAAAGCCATATAGCCAATATAGAGATAATATATATAATATAAAAGTATATATATATATATATATATATATATATATATATATATATATATATATATTATATATATATATATATATATATATATATATATATATATATATATATATATATATTATATATATATATATATATATATATATATATATATATATATATATATATATATATATATATATATATATATATATATATATATATATATATATATATATATATATATATATATATATATATATATATATATATATATATATATATATATATATATATATATATATATATATATATATATATATATATATATATATATATATATATATATTATATATATATATATATATATATATATATATATAATATATATATAATTTAGGTACAATTTTATTTGACTTCATGTAAAAACAATTTAACCAAAATTTGAATGAAATCTTTATTTATTTATATTTATTTATTATTATTTATATATTATAAATTTAAAATATAAAAAAAAAAAAAAAAAAAAAAAAAATTATAAATATATATATATATATATATATATATATATATATATATATATATATATATATATATATATATATATATATATATATATATATATATATATATATATATATATAATTCTTTTATTTATATTTAAGAATCTTTGATTATTTAAAATAATAAAGCTTTGAAAAATAAAATTGAATTTATTTTGAAAATATCTTAAATTATCAAGTAGTACTCCTATTGTATTCAGCTATCGATAGTCCATAATATATTTATTAACTAATAACAGTAAATAATCGAGCTAATACAACAGTATGGCTAAATGGTGAGCCTTTAGAACAAATGGTTGAAGCTAAGCTTCCACTCAGGAGGACAATGCTAGATGATTCTTATATTCCTATTACAATGAAAAGAAATCGATCCATCATTCAGCAACAGAAGTAATCGATCCATCATTCAGCAACAGAAGTAATAAAAGAATTATTTCATTTCTGGAACATGGTAAGGACTTCAGCAGATTACAACTGTATTAAACATGTCAAGGAGGTACATCAGAGGTGGAGAGCATTACACAAAAATCACAGTTGATAGTCAGCTACCCAGTGACTTAATGAAGTCATTTGTGGATAATCTGAAAGACTTATTCAATGTTGTTCACACTAATGCTATTCAACTTAAGAACAAAGAAGACAAAGCTTTATTGAAGGCTCAAGAGCAGAAATAAGATCATGATGTATAGTAGGAATTGATAAGTTAGCAGATCTACAACATCGCACTCAGCAAAGAAACTTGAGTTTCTATGTGTGTCAAATATTTTGTACTTTTCAACAACTTATGTTAGAATCAAGTAGTAGTAGTAGTAGTAATAGCGAATCTGAAGGCTCCACCTTTGAATCTGTTGGAAATGCTTCCACCTCTAATCCTGGTTAGAGATTAATGAAAAATCTATCATGACACCAGAGATTGCTGCCAGTCTTGATTGAACACAAAACATCAAATCTAGAGGCTACTCATTTTTTGTAACGTTTGGCTGCTAGTCTTGGACATGATGTTGGCAATATTTCAATGAGCTGGGAGACCATCTGATGTAGCCATATAATATATTGAGTAAAAAGCAAAAGAACTAATTACATTTTTCTCCTATGATCCCATTAACAGTACATTGGGATGGTGAACTACTTTCAGATCTTACTTGCTTATAATAGTATCAGAAGGCATTACAAAACTTCTTAGTGCCCAAAAATAACAGCAAGAACTGATGAACCCATTGCCAAGGCAGTTTTCCAGTGTCTCAATAAATGGAATTTGTGACAGAATGCAGGCTTTGTTATTCAACATGACCGCATCGAATACTAGACAGGAATGGAGCATGTACTATGAGCAGAAACAAAAAATCATTGCTATATTTACCCTGTCAACATCACATCATGAAAATAAAGTTCGAGAAGGAATTTTTCATGTTTTGGATTTACATCTGGTCCTGATATATCTATTTTCAATAGATTTAAAGAGAAATGAGACATTTTGACTTGAAACAGGATTAAGAGCCCTCTACAAATGAAAATGAAAACCCAGATAAAATAGAAACCTTAAGTTTTTGATTTTAGCATCTAAAAAATACCCAACTCTGTGATGACTACAGAAAGCTTCTTGAATTAACAATCATTATTCTTGGTCAAACGCCAACACTTGCAGCGCATTTTATGCATCCTGGAGTCCTATATCGAGCATGGTGTATAGGCAAGGTTATTTGCTGTTTAAAAATATACCTTTCCTGACATTAATTTAAACTTATGGCTAAAGAATCTTCCAGAATAAGTTGCATGTATCATTTTGTCACAACAATCTACATTCGACCTTGGATAGAAGCTCCCTTGCAACTTCTGCTCCTGCAAATGACTTTGACTAGTCACAAAACCTGATGAATTACAAAGGCAAAGAGATTGCGAAAACTGCTCTTGCTTCCTTTTCACAGCACTTATAGTACCTTGGTGAAGAGCTTGTGAACTTGGCACTTTTTGATAAAACTACAATAGAAGAAAAAAGAAAAATGGTCTTTTAGATGGAACATTATAACTGCAATGAAGAGCATTGGAAGCTTTGTAATAAAACGTTTAAAAAGTTGATAATCACATTTCTTCAGTCAGACACTAAGTAGTGTCAATTACAATCATATCATAAAGGTCAAGCTTGATTAAAATTTTCTAAGAGTGACAAATGATTTAGTAGAACATGGGGTAGTACTAATTCAGAAAAATAACCAAAGCAAGGTTTGTAAGGTTTAGTAGAAAGGGAAAGATTATAGAGTGTAATCTCCAGGCCAAAGTGAATCACTTCAGTAACATGCTCTACAAAAGCATAGACTCCTCCTCCTACAGAAGCAATAATCATTACACAGGAAATAAAAGTACAACTGAAAGTCTGACCAGCTTGAGCACCGAAATGTCACAAATGTTACAAATACGCAAGTTTCTTGCAGAAGACTAGGAAAGATAGAAGAGGATACAGAGATAAGAAAGCAATCAGAAAAACCCAGAGGAGGATAGTTTGAGAGTATAAGGAGAAGGATTAGAAATATAAAAAAAGGTCTAGAATGTTGGGTTTATCTCCAAGATGATCAGGGATACTAGTAGGGAGCTGCACCAACTACTCAAGGTCATTTTGGATGGAGAATTGAAAGGCACATTCACTGGCTGTATCATGAAAACTAGAAAGTTATTGGAGGCAGGGAATATTGAAATCGACTAATATGATAAATTCTGAGAAAGGAGAAGAGAGAATGCTCTCTGTTTTAGAATTTAGATAGTCAGTAAATTAAGAAATAAACAAATGAATTTAGATGTAGAATGGCAAGAGAGATTTAGTCACAAGGTGGAAAATTCGAAAGACTCCAGATTAGAGACATGAGTAAATAAAATCATAGCGCACATATGCATAATCCCCTTTATCTGAAAATTGAAGATAGAGACAGTGAGAGGAAACAAAATTTTTTGCTATGAGAATGCTCAAGCATCTGAGTTTCTGTCAAGAATAAGAGGTTAGGTCTAAACTAAGATAGGTGATGTTCAACAGTTCTACAAAATGAGTTGCATTGAAGATCATGAATGTTGTAGACAATGAAGAAAATAGACCATGCACTAGGGCAAGTCGGATGCAAAGTTTTGGAGGCACCAACCCTATATTACCTATCAATAATTTAGCAATGTGACTACAAAATAAGTAGGTGTGTTACAGATAACAGAAAACCTAAATTTTACGATCATTGAATATTTTCAATCTTGTTTCAACTTTCATAAGAAGAAAAAATTTTATATCAGTATAGAGTGATTTAAATTATTGGTATTAGTATCAGGTGATTTAAAATTATTGGTATCACTCCATATAATATATATATATATATATATATATATATTAATATATATATATATATATATATATATATATATATATATATATATATATATATATATATATATATATATATATATAATTAAGGTCTGCCAACTCTCTCGCAGATAAAGTACATTAAACATCATAGTTTAAAGTTTGCTATACAGGAATCAAACCTGGGCCCTATAGCACAAAAGCATAGAGTTTTACCACTAAGCTACTGTCGCTTCAAAAGAGAAGTCCAAAGAGTAGGATTATGAATTCAGGTTGAACACTATTATGGAGGTTGCTCTTGTGAATTCATAAGCTTCCTCTTTGGACTTCTCTTTTGAACTGCCAGTAGCATAGTGGTAAAACTCTATGCTTTTTTGCTGTTGGGCCCGAGTTCAATTCCCCTATAGCAAACTTTAACCTATGATGTTTTATATATATATATATATATATATATATATATATATATATATATATATATATATATATATATATATATATATATATATATATATAATTAAACAGGTCAAAAGGAACAAAAATTGTGAAAATTTCAACTTTCGGAAGGTGCTGAAAAATCAGGATTAACTGATAACATTTTTTTTTTTTTTGAGAAATATGAACCTTCCTGGATATTTTTATATAAAAAGTATATGGAAATATGCAATTCTTTTTTTATTTTAATTTTAAAATTAAAGTTAACAAAAAAATGAAATGGGGAGAAAACTAACCACTTGCACAAGGGAAAGCTAACAACTGATTAATATTTAAAAATAGCTATTCAGTAGTACTTTTTATTAATATAAATAGGTAAGACTAGTAATTTAGATTACTGAAACTGAAATTTGAAAAAATATTTTTTACAAATATTCAATGAAAATCAAAGACATGTATGAGTGCAAATTTCAATCAAATTTTATGTAAAATTCTCAACACATTCTCTCTGTCAAAAAACTTGATAAGAAACCTGTAGATAGTTAGTTATTGATATAGATTTTGTTTTAATTAAATTTTTATGTCTGCCATATAAAAAAAAAATGTTGCATTCCCTCAAATACCCATAATCAGGAAAAAAAATTTTTTTTTGCAGTTACGCATTACTTTTTTTCTACCCATCCAAAGTTCATAAAATTTTCAGCAGGTGTATAGTTAGGTGAGGTACACTTTTTTTTTTATTTAGGAAAATTTTGTGTATACCAAATAATTTGTGACTACACAGGAAAAAATTTTTTGTTTTGTTTAATAGAGAATTTTTTGTTTTTTTAATTTCTCATGTACAGATCAAAAATGATTAGATAAATAAGAAATTTTTCTTAAAAAATGCCAAACTTGCACAAATGTACAACTGAAAAATTTTATTTCCATTTTATTGCTGTGTATGGGAAAGATTTCAATTAGTTTTTTCCCATGCTTGAGTGCATAAATAAATTCTAAAACAAATATGCATCTTGCCAATCTATAGAACTTCAAAAAAAAAAAAATTTATATACCCAATCATTTTGGTATTATAAATGGGAAAAATATTAAAAATTTAAAATTTTCCCATGCACAGCAATTACATAGGCATAAAATTTTCGGGGTTATACAGTTATGCAAGATACACATTTTTTATTCAGAAAATTTTCTGTATACCCAACCATTTTGATGCTGTGCATAAGAAAATTTTAAATCTTTCTTTTTTTACAGCACAAATATGATTGCGAGCATGAGAAGTTATACTGACTACAAAAGGTATATTTTGCACAACTGTACAACCTTTGAAAATTTTATGTTGATTAGTTAAAAAATGTTATTGCAAATTGTTTTTTATTAGCTATACCTTATTTCAAAACATTGTTTTTAAATGGTAAAGAAAATTTACTTTAAGTTTGTTATATTTCATATTTTAAAGTCCACTTAACTGGATTTTATCAGGCAAAAAAATATTTTTTGGTAGACTTTATAACAAAAAATTTTAGCAAAAATTTTAACAGAAAAGGAGGGTAATTTTTTTTGAGTTAGTTATCACTTATTAAATTTCACTTATACAAAAGAATAAAATATGAAGACTATTCTACCAAAAAAAAAATCTGAAGTTTTTATAAAAAAAAAAATACTTAAAATAGTAATTAAGTATATATCAAAACTATAAACTATCTTGGATAGTTACAGCAAGGTTACAAAATTTTAATTGAAGTTCATGATACAAATACAAGGCTGTCATAAGTTAATGCAAATATTTTCACAATTTCATATAATTTTGAAAAACATCTCCACTTTGAAAAACTATATACTTTGAGTAATTCTTATTTTAGGCCTTTATTAACTTTATAATTATTCTTTATTTGGTAATTCTTTAGTGACATAGCATGTTAACTGATTTTTCCCATTTTTGCAGAAAACACAGCTTTCATATGTAAAATGAAATAAATAAAGCCGTGGTTGCCAAAACTGATAAATTATAACTGCCATATTTTCAATATTCCCAGAACTTAATATATATCTAGTAGACCATAATTTGCAAAATAATTTCATTTATATATATATATATATATATATATATATATATATATATATATATATATATATATATATATATATATATATATATATATAATATATATATATATATATATATGCGGCTCCGTAGCTCAGTCAATCGAGCACTCGTGATAGCAATCGAGAGGTCCAGGGTTCGAGGCCTGGCCGGAGCGGGAAATGTGAGCGATTTCTCCTTGCGCATAGCTCCGAATGACTCAGTCGTTAAACGAGTACATCAGTGGAGTGCTCTTGCCACTGATGGGAATAATCTCCGGCATCCGCGATAGGCCTGGCCCAGCCTGCAGTATCCGCCGTGGGCCCTTGAAACCCAGGGATCTTCCTCTAAAGATCCCACTGACAGGACTTAGTCCTACCTGGGGGAAGGTGATTATTTTAGGTGATTATTATATAATATATATATATATATATATATATATATATATATATATATATATATATATATATATATATATATATATATATATATATATATATATATATATATATATATATATATATATATATATATAATATATATATATAATAATATATAATATTATATTTTTTATATATATATATATATATATATATATATATATATATATATATATATATATATATATATATATATATATATATATATATATATATATATATATATATATATATATATATATATATATATTAAAACTTAACACAGATTCCAAATATATCAAGCCATCACCTCTATCTGTGTCAGGTGTGTTTCACTTCCTATTACCCTGCCCTCCAAATCTACATCCTAGGGTGGCTTGGGGAATCTCTGCCCTGGAGGACCAGTGGAGGAAGCCAGTCACAGTAGTTTGCTTTCTTAAACTGTGGCCGCCTCTTTGGAGGTGGTCAGGGGGTAAAAAAAAAAAAAAAGTAAAAGTAAAGTATGTGAATATACATATATTTTTATTTTTTTTTTTTTGTCTCCTTTGGTGGGCAAAGGTCGGCACCCTACCAAATTCCACCAGAGTTTGGGGAACATTCCGGATCCTGATCACTAATGGCCAACGTGACCCGATACACGGCGTTTAAAAGTGTGCAAGTCAAATGAAGTTGGGAAAACAGATAAAGGGAGTGTGTTCCAGACTTTACCAGTAGAATACATGTAAGAGTGAGCATAGCGGTTAAGTCTGGGGTCGGAGAGTTGGACAGAGAAAGGATGAGACTGTGTGGAAAGTCATGTCACACAAGCCCTTCTTAATGGGGGAGGTATGCAACGTGAGAGTTCAGAAGAGCAATGTTTGTTGTGATAGTATAGAGAAAGTGATGCAACAATTCAACGGGGAGAAAGAGACTGGAGAGTTAGTAAGAGCAGGAGAATTGATGAGACGAAAAGCCCAAGACTCCACCTCTTCTAGAATAGCTGTATGAGTAGTGGAACCACCCGAAATGTGAGGCGTACTCCATTCAGGGGCGAACAACACTCCTATACAGAGCAAGCAACTGGGGTGGCGTAAAAAAACCACGAAGGCGCCTCAGAACACCCAACCTCTTAGAAGCTTGTTTAGAAAGAGAAATAATGTTATCTTTCCAAGAAAGATCATGAGAAAAGGAAACTTCAAGAATAATGAGGACAGATGAAGGTTTGAGTTGAGTGTTTTCAAAGAAGATATCATAGTTATGTGGAAGATTATGTCGAGTAGAAAGATGGAGGAATTGAGTTTTCAAGGAATTGAAAACGACCATGTTTTCTCTGCCCCAATTTGAAATACGAGAAAGATCAGAGGTCAGTTGCTCCAAGGCCATCCTTCTTGAATCTATCAACTGCTGTTGGGAGGGACATCTTTCAAATTGAAAGGAGTAACGAAGGGTGGAGTCATCAGCATAGGAGTGTATAGGAGAAGAGTAGAGAGAAGGTCATTGATGAAAATTAGAAAAAGAGTTGGAGAAAGGACAGATCCTTGAAGAACACCACTATTTATAGATTTATAGGAGGAACAGTGGCCATCTACAACAGCTGCTATAGAAAGGAAATTAGAGAGGTCACAGAGAGAAGGATAGATTCCAAAAGAGGGAAGTTTGGAAATCAAAGCTTTGTGCCAGACTCTATCGAAAGCTTTCAATATGTCTAGAGCCACAGCGAAAGATTCACCGAAACTCCGAAGAGCGGAGGACCAAGAGTCAGAAAGTAGGGAAAGAAGATCACCAGTAGAACGTTCTTTACGAAAGCCATACTGGCGATCAGAGATAAGATTGGAAGAATTGAGATGTTTCCAAATCTTCCTGTTAAGGATAGATTCGAAAACTTTAAAAAGAACGGAGGTTAAAGAAATAGGACGATAGTTAGAGGGCTGAGAGGGGTCCCCCTTCTTCGGCACAGGTTGAATGAGCGCACGTTTCCAGCAAGAAAGGAAGGTCGAAGTAGAAAAGCAAAGACGAAATAGTTTACCAAGGCAAGGTGCAAGCTCGGAAGCATATATATATATATATATATATATATATATATATATATATATATATATATATATATATATATATATATATATATATATATATATATATATATATTACATGAAAATGAGGGAAAATGTGTCTTGGAGATGGTCCTTATTTTTGCTTCATATATCAAAATTATGAGAACAAATTCTTAATTTTTTTGTTAACTGAGCGGCAGAAAATGATTTTAACTTAAAATATCAAAAAAATAAAATAAAAATTAACTAATAAAGAGTAATATCTAAGACAATTTAACAACACATTGTACTACTATAATTGCATATTATTATTTGGCATTGTACCATAAACTGCTTTGGCACTGACACATTACTGGATCTGAGTCCGAGGGAATCTTTCAAATTTTAATTACTCGAGTGAAAAATAATTTTAAAAATATTTATTCTTAATTATTCAATTCAATTCATAAAGCTTTTATTCAGGAAATGGTACATTTACAAGTTTAAACTTTAAAAGTAGGTCCTATTCTACTAAGTTCAATAATAATCTTAATAATAATATCGTGACTGCAGTTTTCTTAAAAGAGGCTGCTGGGGGAAAACACTGCAGTTTCCTTTGAGCCCCAATGTTTAATACATATAAATATATATATAATTATACTTTATTTAATAATTACAAGTTATGATGGGTTACTTCTAGAGTAACAAAAGTCAAGAAATATTGATCATGCAAGTAACAATAACAAAGACGTTACTTATCATGTTTATTATGATAACACTGGTAATAATAATAGCAATGATGATATATACTTTAAAGATAATTAATAAAAATAATAATATCAATAAGAATATAATAATGCTAGTGATAATAATAATAATAATAATAATAATAATAATAATAATAATAATAATAATAATAATAATAATAATTGCAATCTAAAGTTTATAATAGAATTTTCAATAATAAAACAATGGCAGCAACAATGATAGTTAATAATAATAATAAATAATAATAATAATAAGTGTTATTAATTGCAATAATGGAAGTAATGTATGTGGTTGCTGTAGAATATCTGATTTTAATAATAATAAAGATAATAATCCTACTAATAAAAATACTAATGATTAAAATAATAAAAATAGTAATACTAATAACTAATAATAAAAATAATTCTAGTAATAACAATTATAATAGTAATATATAATAATAATAATAATAATAATAATAATAATAATAATAATAATAATAAGTGATCAATACAAATTAATGAACATTTTTTAATTTTGTGTGCATATTATTATATTGAAACTATGAAAAACAAAATATTATGAAAAAGTAAATTATGTATATTAAATTGTTATATATATATATATATATATATATATATATATATATATATATATATATATATATATATATATATATATATATATATATATATATTATATATATATATATATATATATATATAATTCTATCACCACCACTCACATGTTGAGGGGATATGGGGAGCTCTGCCACCATAGACAAACATTCATGTGCCATGCATTTGCATCTTGTATTACAATAACATGCATGAAAAATAAGCATAGTTCAAGAGATTACTATAAATATTATTGCAGTATAGCAATGAAAATGTAAAAGCATGGCAATATATATATATATATATATATATATATATATATATATATATATATATATATATATATATATATATATATATATATATATATATATATATATATATATATATATATATATATATATATAAAGTTAGTGAACTGTTGGTGAAGGAGTCTGAGGGAATATGCATCAAAGGGATTGAGGGTAAACTCAACAAAGAGTAAAGTGATGAGGTTTGAGGCAGGGATGAGACAGAGAGAGGGGAGGAATGAGGGTCGAGGTGGGGGGAGAAATTTGAGGAGGTAGAAAAGTTTAAATATCTGGTGGAGGGAAAAGGGGGGATGGATGGGGAAATAAAGAATAGAGTGATGGATGGAATGAAAGAGATTGGGGATTGAGGGAAGTATGGAAGAAGGGGAGAATATCAAAGGAAATAAAGGTAAGAATGTTTGAGAGTGTGTGTTTACCATCTGCAATGTATGGGTGTAAAACATGGGTGATGAATGCTCAGATGAGGAAAATATAAGGAGAATTTGAGATGAAAAGATTGAGGGGTATATGTGGATTAAAGAGGGTAGTTAGAATCAGAAACAAAAGAATGAGGGAGATGTGTGGATGAAGGAGGGGAATAGGGGGTACAGCGGAAGAGTGTATTAAGATGGTTTGGGCATATGTGTAGAATTAAGAAAAAAAAAGATTTCCTATTTACAGGTCAAATATCAAGTCATTTTGACAAAAGGGAATATGCTGAAATTAAGTATAACAAAATGAATATTGATGATTTAACTATTTACAGGTCATTTATCAAGTCATTTTGACAAAGGGAATATGCTGAAATTTTTTTTTTAACATTTGCAGAAATTTTGCTCCCATACATGTCTCTGATTTTTTAATATTTCAGTCCAAACATTATTTCAAAAATAATTAATCATTATTTTCTTCTTCAAATTAGGTTCCAGATAATCTGTAATACTAGTTTTATATATTTATATTAATAAAATGTACTACAAAATAGCCATTTTTAAAAAATTTTTGTTCAGTGGTTAGTTTTCTCACATGCAAGTGGTTGGTTTTTCCCAGTTTCATTTTTTTGTCCCCAATTATTTTAATTGTTTTTTTTTTTTTTTTTTTTTTAAGTAATTTGTTTATTTCCATATACTTTTTTATATAAAAATATTCAGAAAGGTTTTTATTTTTTACAACTCCTGAAAGATGAAATTTTCAAAATTTTGGTTAGTTTTCCCCAGTCTTTCATATATATATATATATATATATATATATATATATATATATATATATATATATATATATATATATATATATATATATATATATATATATATATATATATATATATAGGGACTGACTGGGGCTGGGAGTTCACTTAAATTAATGATTATATGCATTTTCTCAACAACATAAAATACAGAAAATTACAGATTTTGTATAAGTTTAAAAAAAAGTACAAAAATTTTTTATTTTTTTTCTGAATCACAAGTGATTCAACAGGTTTACTGGTAAGACCCTGTTTGTTTGAAAAAATGTAAGATATAAAATTATCAATATAACCTGTATTTATACATTTCATTGTTATTGCTGTGTATCAAACTTGTATCATTTAGCTACATTATTTAAAAAATAATCAATTATTTTATTGCTTTGTATCAAACTTGTATCATTCAGCTACATTATTTCAAAATTATTATTTTATTTATACTTTCAGTCAATAAAACTCAATATAGCTAAAAGATCAGCTTCTACAGTATTGGAGTACTTTACAATGTTTCAGGATAGGCTCGCAATAGCTGAATGTAAACTCTACAGTCAAGAAACTAGAACAAGATCTCCGGGTACCCCAAATAAAAATTTTTTTGACCAAATCTTTATGGAGGCATCTAAAATTAAAATACTGAGATGAACATTCACTAGCTGAAAAGGAGCAGTCAAAAGAAAAGAAAAAGAAAATGTTTGGAAAATATGAAAAAAATCTTAATTTTCTTATATTTTGTTTGAAAAATTTGTGTGACTGAGCTGAAATTTTCAGAGTGTATGCATTTCCCCCCGAAATTCTGAGTTGATTTCGATCATTTTTCTGAGCCTATAACAGTTTGAAAGTTATTTGGACCCAAAGTTGAAAAAAAAAAATGCTGTGGGGTCAAACCACTGGTTCACATGAGCTGAAAATTTAAATGAATAATCTTAGCCCCAATTTCTTGCATTAGTGGGAACAGATTTTTGATATAATGTCTAGAAGAGAAATAATAGGCACTTGAAATTTTTTTGGCAAAAACTGTACCCTTATAGAGGAAAAAAAAATTTTAAAAATGGTACCTACTAATTTTTTTTATATTTTGATAATGTTTAGAGGAAGAACTGGGCTACAACTTTTATTTAGTGCATTATTAAATACTATTTGTTTGAAGCAAGATATAGCCTCTCAAACTTTGGGAGTATATATATATAGTACAAAAAAAATTAAAAATGCAAATTTGTGGCATACACACATTTGTCTTCAGAGAACTCAGCCTTTTACCTGCCTGACCCATGAATGGTGTGAAAAAGATGAAATTTCTTTAGGGATTTTCTGACATTATACTACCACTTATGGCTATGGGTGGCAGAGCCCCCTGTAGATAAATGTTCAGGTGCCATGTATTTACATTGGTTACTTTGATTAGTTTAAATTTCAAAAAAAAAAAATTTTTAAAAAATTAAATCCTGCTTCAAACAATTAAAATAAATATTTTTGTGGGAGGGAGGGGGAATTCAGTTTTCTTATACGTAATTGTTGTTTTGTTTGTAGGTTGTGAATGGTTGTCAGGCAGCATCAGCCAATTGACCATGGCTTCTACCTTCTATCTTCTTTCACAGTTTAAACTTGATTGAAAAAATTCAGCTTTTAATCAAAATGCATATTTTACTCAATTACTTCTCAATTATTAGATGTCTCATTTAATAATAAACGAAATCGTATTTTAAAAAAAAAATAAACAATTAGTCATTTTCACACACAAGTTCACACTTTGATAGAATTATCTATATCCTGTATAAATTACCAGTCTGTCTTAAAAATTGCTGGATATACTGCCATGCTTGCTGTTTGCCTATTGGAGGTACATTATTCAGTGCCAACAAAGTTGTGACATTAATGAGTGAAACTCCTAAAGTCCTCAACCTGCTAAAGAGCAAATTCCTAGCCACCATGTACTGTGGGCAATGTATCAAGAAATGTTCAACTGTTTCTGTAGGGAATGCACAGTGAGGACATGAAGGCGATTGAGCCATTTTAAACTTGTATATGTGAGCCTTGAGACCTGTGTGACCTATTCTCAATCTAAACATTGCTGTTTCTAGCCTACGATTATTTGCTGGGAATGAGACACAATTATCATCCAAGTAGAACTGTCCCAAAGGATGTAAACTAAGAAAATCATTATTTTCTCTCCTAATTTCCTGCTGAAGGGCACTTCCTGCACATGTTAAGATCTCTTCTATTCTCCATCGGAAAAATACAGATTGTTTCTAAATTATGACCCAGCTTTGCTGCAGCATCAACAATTTCATTATCCAGGATACCTACATGGAGAAGGTAACCAAAGAAAATGAATCAACCATCTTTGATCCAAAGCTAACTGTTGGAAACATTCCTGTATTTTGGTATGTATTTTCTTGTAACCATGATGAATTTTTGATTTAATAACATGAATAGAAGACATGGAATCAGTACAAATAACAACCTTTTGAGGGGGAAGTGCCTGAATAATAAAAGACAATGCCTTATAAATAGCAAAAAGTTCAGCAAACAATACTGTATGAGACTCCTCCAGCTTCCATGCAGTTGTGATGTTCAGTGTTGGAAAATACATAGCAGAAGAGGTTGAGTTCACTGGCTGAGAAATCTTTGACCCATCAGTATACACTTGCAGGAAGGAACCATATGTCCTGTTGATCCGCTCACTATATAGACCTAAAGCCATTTTGAGGAGTATCCCCCTTATGCCATTGAGTTGATATTTCTGTGTCATATATTATCTGATTCTGAAAATAAGGAGGTAGTACAGAAATGTTGAGCATGGGGACCACATCAGGAAGGGAAGGAAACATTCCTTGAGATGCTCTGTATGCCCTGTGTATAAATGAGCTGGAATGTAAACTACTAGAGTTCAAGATAAACTGTTGATATAAATAATGCATGTAAGAACTCTCAGGTGCTGTCGAAATATTAATAAATTTGGATATTAACAATTTCCTCCTCCTTTGTGCCAGTGATGGAATACCTGATTCAATCTGTAAAGCTGGTATGGGAGAAGATTTAAAAACCCCAAGTGCAATTCGCAGAGCAGTATTTTGTATGGTATCAAGTTGTCGAAGTTTGGTGAGAGACCCGGACCCATACAAAACACTACCATAATCAATCTTACTCCGAATATAACTAGTATAGAGATGTAATAAAGACGTTGTTGAAGCACCCCAAGAGGTGCCTGCAACCCTTCGCATGATATTTAGTCGTTTTGAGCAATTGTCTAATAGATAAGCGATATGATTTTTCCATGTTAAACGTGGAGCATCAAAAAATAGCCCAAGAAATTTAAAATTACTTCTCTGAGGAACAATCTGGCTATCTATAGTTATAGAAGGAATAAAAGGGATCCTCTTTTTTGTGAAGCAAATCAAGGAGCTTTTACTTGGATTGATCTGTAAACCCCACTGTTTAGTCCAATGGTGCAGAGAATCTGCTACTTTCTGCATCTCCAATTGTGCTTTATGTAGATCTGAAGATGTAGCATACAACACAATATCATCAGCATATGCTAGAATATTTGGAGACACCTTAGCAAGGTCGGATATCAAAATAGAGAACAAAGTAGGACTGAGGACTGAGCCTTGTGGGACTCCACAAGTGATTTTGGAAGGAGTTGACAGTGTACCATGTACAGAGACAGAGAATTCCCTCTCCACTAAAAAGTTTTGTAACCATTTCAGTGGAGTACCCTTAATTTGTGCCTTAGCCAATTTATATAATATTCCAATATGAGAAGAAGAATCAAAAGCAGATTTAAGATCTATAGACAGAATTAGTGCATACTGTTTTTTGTGATATGCACCATGAATGATATTTTCCAAATGAATTAGACAATCAATGGTTGACATACCAGGGCGAAAGCCATATTGACTATTCAACTGGAAACCATGCTTTCTCCAACCACCAAACCAATCTTCCATTCACCATCTTCTCCATTAACTTTCCTGGGCAAGGGAGCAAGTTAATGGCCCTGTAGCTCTCTGGTTGGGTGTCATCTTTGGCTGGTTTTATGAATGGAAGTATAACAGATTTCTTCCAGGGTTTTGGATAAATGCCATTCAGCCAGCTGTTATTATACAGTTGAAGTAAGTTTCTGAGAGAATCTTCATTCAAATGACTCAAAAATTCATTAGGTATATAATCGAGTCCCATTGCTTTATTATGTTTTAATGAGTGAATCGCTACGTTTAGCTCATCCAAAAGAAATGAGTGTGCCATGCCATCATTAGATGAGTCACTATCAATCGCATTCTGTATTTTCAATTTATAATCTCCTCTGTTCTCTAGAGGGTCTGGGATAGAAAAGATTTTCCGATAATGAAGTGCAAATACTTCCGCTTTAGTATGAGCATCAACAAGTACCCCACCATCAACTGTCAGAGGAAAATTCTGAGGGATGTATGTTCCAGACATCTTCCTTATAACTGACCATGCTTCCTTTGCAGATGTGGAAAAATTGAATTTACTTGTGAGTTGTCTCCATGAATCCCTTTTTTGTTTGATAATAATATGTCTGCAAGAAGCTGCCTTTTTCCTATAATCAATGCAGTTGGTGACAGTTGGGTGAGATCTCCATTTATTAAAAGCAGCATTTCTAACTTTAACTGCTTGTTTGCAGCTCTCATTCCACCAGAAGATGTCTAGGCTTTGTGCCAAATTTACCTGAAGATAATGTGAAGTATCTGGAGGCAGATGTTTTCAGTGTATTGTTAAGGAAGTCTACTGACTCCTCCAAAGATCTATTATCATCCAATATAAAGTTTGTATTACAAGAAAATTCATTCCAAATAAGAGCATCCTCAGATAATCTCCACCTTGGCCTTGCTGTGAAACTTTCAAATGATTGCTTCTGAGGGAAATTTAGTATTACAGGTAAATGATCACTCCCCAAATATGATCCTGAATGGAACATTAAATCTTGAAAAGTAGGTGAGCCAATTACTAAATCTAAGGTAGAAGATAAGGCATTATAAGGATTAATCCGTGTAGGCATAACAGGGGGAGTGAGTAAGTTAAGATTTGTTGAGTTTGTAAGAAAATTATATAAGGCAAGTCCTGTTTTGTTCACTGCTGACTTTGGAAGTCCTGGTTCCCAATTTTGATGATGTGCATTTAAATCTCCAACAAACAACAAAGGGGGACATAGCTGACTTGTATAATGGTCAAATTCTATAGTAGAGACATCCTTGCAAGGGTTATAGCAAAGTAGGAAATGAGTCCACCCCCTGAGAAGACTCACCTTAATTGCTAAAGTTTCCAATTTACCATTTGGAAAGGACCGTAGATCCACCTTTCTAAAATGGAGGGATTGATGAATTAAGATAAGGAGACCCCCACCACTTCCTTCCTTTCTATCCCACCTAACAATATTATATCCCCTGAATCTAGGCTGTATGGAAGGCTTAAGCCAAGTCTCAGATATTCCCAATAATAAAGGCTGATGTACATATAGAAAATGCTTTAAATCAGGTAATTTCTTTAAAATAGATCTAGCATTCCATAAAATAATAGAATTATTGGCCATAATGATTTGAGAATGATGTCACCAGTTCAAAAATATCACCACATACTGTAAACAAGGCTGCACTAAAAGATTTGTGTAAAGTATAGGAATTGAAAAACTTTTGTCCAATAATAACAACTCTTTTCAAAAAATCAATACCAAACTCTGAGGAACTAGAGTCTATTTCCTTCTTTGGGGGTTGTTTATGTCTCGGTCTTTTATGTATTTCATTCTGGGCCTCCAAAGACTGTGTTGTGGGATCTACCTCAACATTCTTGAATGCACTATCATGGAAGTACCTGGAATTATTCTGACCCCTTTTTTTGCTCTTTGAAGAGAAATTATGAGAATTCGTGGACAAATTACTTGCTTCATTCAGAGTGTCTTCTTCATCGGAGATCTCCAAGTCCGTATCGCTCAAACCAGCAAGAACCTCTGCAAAAGTCTTCTTTGAGGATCCAGGCTTGGAAGGTGGATGGTTAACCTTACCTTGACTAATAGATTGTTTAGTTAATGGCCTAGTGATTTGATGAGTCTGTTTTTCTCTAGGGTTTAATTTTTGTAGTTCTAAAGTGAGAGGAGTTTTTGCACCCTCTATTTCCCCAGCATGCTCTCTGGATATCTTTAAAGCTTTTTGAAAGACAGGGCATTTGTTATATCTGATGGCATGAGTGCCACCACAGAAGTAGCAAAAAGGATCGTTAATACAACCCTCAGCTTTATGATTATGACTACACCTGGCACATCGTACTGTTGCTTTACATGACAGTTGGCCATGACCGAACCTCCAACAATTAAAACATCTTGCAACTTTTGGAATCCAAGGAGATACTTGATAAACTGAGTGTCCTATAGCAACTCGATTAGGAAGGTCACCCCGAAATTTTATTTTTACTATTTGAGAAGGGACTTCAGTAAACTGACCTTCATTTTCTTTTCTAGAAGGTACTCTAAGAACATCCATAATTACTACACTATTATTTCCAATAATCCGAATACTTTTTTTGATATCACTGATTTCTTCTTCCACATCAATAGGGCCTATCTTACCGTAATGAATATTGAGCGGGTCATCACGAACAGATTTAGGTTAACATCAATATATATATATATATATATATGATATATATATATATATATATATATATATATATATATATATATATATATATATATATATATATATATATATATATATATATATATATATATATATATATATATATATACGGGGTACAGAACATTATGAAGGGGTACGGAAGGAATAAAAGGTTGGGAACCGCTGATCTAGCCGATATATGGCTAATTGGCAACCATGAACTGTTCATGCAAAGTTTACCCTATAATAAGTTACCGCAAGTAGTCAGAAAACCCTTTCCTTTATGAGGAAGAAGACAATGGAGAATTATGAATGGAGTTGTAAATAGCGTAAACAACGGTTTCGGTGATTACCCTATATTTAGGGGTAAAATAAAAAGTTTAGGGGAAAATTTCATAAAAGTTGAAATCGGCTTTTTTGTGGTTTATTATAAATAATTTTGTAAGAATTCTGAATATTTTTTTATTTTAATGAAATAATTAAGTAGGAAAAAATTCTGACATATCGGAATGTTATTTATTAATACATTATTTATCAATACAACGCAAATCAGGGCTCTCTCATCGATATATTGTAAAACTGTTTTAAATCACCGTATGCCATTCACTATTGAGGATTAGATAAATGTTAACTACAATTTTTTACTCTTAATACTTATAATTCAATCATCTCGGCGGGCGGCGGCTTCTCGCCCGGGTGGCGAAAAATCCAGTACTGTGAAATCTACAATTACCAATTTAAAGGTATGACGCGTTATACTTTTATTACAAATAATCAGTTGTATTGTACCACGGTACTATGATTGTACTATGAAAAAACGCCAATTGAGCAAGCAGTTTGAGATTAGTAAAATCGAGTCTCGAAGCAAGAAGAAAAAGATTAACCGTTGTCGAGGCTAGATCAACTTAGGCAACGAGTTTGTTACATGATCATAGGAATGGAAAATTGCCTACAAACTGATTTTAATTGGGTTCGGTCTATTTGCTTGCTGTCAGGCGTAGTTTTTTTACCCCTTTTAATATATATATATATATATATATATATATATATATATATATATATATATATATATATATATATATATATATATATATATATATATATATATATATATATATATATATATATATATATATATATATATATATATATATATATATATATATATATATATAATACTAAATTTTTACTGATTTATATTTTTTATCTTATGTTTACATATGTAGTATCTCTAATTTAAATTCACCTCTATGTTTGAGAGTATCTTGATATACAAATTTTACTTTTTTAAATTTTCTTCCAATATTTTTTTTTCATATCCAAAAATTTAAAATTAGAATAATATTTGAACTTTATTTTTTTTTATCAATATAGTTTTGTTTCAGTATATTAGTATAATCATTTATTATTTTTATTTATTAGTATTTTTTATTATTTATTAGTATTTATTCTATATTAGAATCATTTATTACCAAATCAGATATATAAGCAAATAAGTCATAATTTTGTGCTATATATATATATATATATATATATATATATATATATATATATATATATATATATATATATATATATATATATATATATATATATATATATATATATATATATATATATATATATATATATATAAAATATGATAAACTTTGAAAGTACCATGCATATACTACAATCCAACATAATTTATAAAATTTCAATTTTTCAGTTTTTGAAATATTTTAAAATTGAAATTCTAGGGAAATATTTTACCCTATATTTATATGTTGACATTTTGCTATGAAATTGAAAGATCCTAGTATTGTTTACATTTATCTCCTTAGGTATGCTGTGTGTGTCTTTCTTTCATTTTTGTCCTCATGCCTTTATTCTTATGATTTTGACAGTTATTTCTTCTGACTCTAAAATTCTGAGTGTTTCTGTATCGGTTCTTTAAATTTAATATTTGTTTAAAGCTGTTATTGACCAGAGATGAAGAGTCAGAAAAAATTTATCTGACTTGCAAAAATATTTAACAAGATATAATTATAACAGTATAGGATATTGAAGTTATATAAAGTTAAGGTATGATTATAAAAATTTATAAATTTATTTAGACTATTCATTCATTAGGCCGAGAGACATCATTGCAGAATGTCATCATGTTATTTGCAAAATAGGGAAGAAAAATGCATCCCCTATATCTAAACTCAATAATTTTTGTGTTTGGTTGCAATAGATTACTTTCTTGCAATCTTCAACCTAATAGTTTGCTTTTTGTTTATTTGGGCCTAAATCATTAACTGGATCGTTCAGATATGCTTGTTTCAAGAAATGTGGAGTCAAAGGGCTTGTGGACTGACTGGTATGATGGGTTATCTTTTTCAGGAGATGTCAATTCTTCTGTTACACTTTCTGCTCTTTGTTTCATTGTCTTCATTTGTTGGTCAGGAAGAGTTTTGGAGTATGGAATTAGTTTGATTGCATAAGACAAATTGGGGTACACTATGTGTCTCAGATTTGCGATTAAACCATGAACATTTGCCAATTAAAAGTAACAGTCTGCAATATGGTCCTTTTGTTTCCCCCCATACCATTGGTTCTGCAAACAATGTGCAGTTACCTCTACTTTTTCCACCAGTTTTTCATTTTAACATAGCAAGTTGCACAGCAAATATGTGGTGCCCAGTCCTTCTGCTGATCCCCAAGCTCTATTCCAAAATAATGTTTGTAGGCCTTCTTTACAATGGTTGAAATCTTGCTATGCCTAGCAAACTTGAACTCTCCTCAGATACAGCAGAAGTTAAGCGTATTTCTACATGTTCTGCAATTAGTAATTTTCTAGAAGAGAAATATATGTATTTGAAATTGATATATTGCTTTGAGTTGAATTGTGCCTAATATAAAAAACAATCATATAAACAAATATTACTTACTTTATCTAACAAAAATCCCAGGTTAAACTAAAAATTTCACTCTCTCTCTCTGTGTTAGAATCTGATTATTTTACTTCTATGGTTGTAATATGAAAAGTTTTACATATTTATTATACTAGAGGTGTAAGAATAATATAGTTAAAAGATACTATATATATATATATATATATATATATATTATATTATATATTATATATATATAATATATATATATATATATATATATATATATATATATATATACTCACATGATATGGAATACCTGCACCATACAAATAATGCTAGTTTAACATGCTATAAAACTCAATTTTTAAGTAGAGTTTAGCAACGACTTGCTTATTAACATTATTCCACTAATAACAGGAATAAAACAAATAAGATACAAAATTAATTGTTGCTTACTGTTGATGAGCAAATTTCACTATCTTTATCAGACTTAAAAATTTCAGTTAAATTAGACATATATTCTCATGTAGCTCAAAAAATTTGCCAGATTTATTTCTGATTTCAAATTTGAATTTCCCACATGAAAATCCTTTGGAAACATATTTTAATATAATAAAATTTAGCCTTGTACAACAGTGTAACTAATCAAATTAATATTATATAGACCTACTTAAAAGGTACAAAATATTCACTGTAGACAGTGTATGAAAAACAATTCTGATAGCCAAGATGGCATCAGAAGATTGCTACCAGCTGTGATTTATTACTTGCTAGGTAGTGATTTTTTAAAATAGAAAAAATTTATACCAAATTTGGAGACATTTCTTTATTAAACTTTTACATGTAACAAAATATTTATAAACATTTAATCAAAATTTAGGAAATAAATAAATTATATTTATTTTCAACATTACATATTTAGGTATAAAAATAGAAAAAAAATTCCATATTTAATTATAAGTTAACTAATAATAATAATCAACTGCATCTATAAATTTAATCACATAAATCCAAAATATTTCAGATTTTTTTTAATTTGCTATTTAATCTTTTAACCCTATTATTATATATTATATATATATATATATATATATATATATATATATATATATATATATATATATATATTATATATATATATATATATATATATATATATATATATATATATATATATATATATATATATATACTTTGGTTATCAAATTCCACAAGAGATGGGGGAATTTCCCAAACCAGGTATAAATTAAAGGTCAATATTTCGTGATATTCTGTGTTTGAAGGTGTGCAATTCAAAGGTAGTTGGGAAAATAGATATAGAGAGTATGTTCCAGAATTTACCAGTAGAATACATGTAAGATTGAGCATTGGGGTTAAGTCTTGTGACAGAGAATGGATGAGACTATAAAAAGACACGTTTTTTGAGCTTTCTCAGTGCATGAGGTTTGTGGCTGGAGAGTTCAGAAGAGCAGTGTCTTGTAATAGTATAAAGAGAGTGATGCATAATTTGATGGATAGAAAGAGAGGGGAGAGTAGGTACAGCAGAGCTGATAAGATAAAAAGTGCTGCAATCTACTGTGGGAGTGGAATCACCCCAGATTGTGAGGCATGCTCCATAAAGGGGTGAATAATTAATACTCCAATTGTTTTTTTTTTTTTTTTTTTTTAGAAAGAGAAGTAATATGATCCTTACATGAAAGATCATGTGAAAAAGAAATAACATTAAAGACAGATGAAGATTTGAGTTATGTTGTTGAAGATAATTTGATATTGAATAGAGATATGAAGAAACTGGGTTTTTGAAGCATTGAAAGCAACTATGTTCTCTATGCCTTAGTTAGCAATTCAAGAAAAATCAGAGGTTAGTTATTAACTAATTATTATTGACATTTTTTTTTTTTATTTTTTTATTTTTTTTAGTAGAAACCTGACTTACCTTTTTTTGCATTCTGCCACATAAATGCCATGAAATAGTTTGAAAGAACATTATAATTGTAATTTGAGTTCATTCACATTTCCATCACAACATGAACAATTTTGTGCCTGGATTAATACTTGTTGTAGTGCAAATTTAATTCAATTAGCAAAGCTTTATAAAAATAATTGACTCTTAAGATTGTGAAGTCCATTTCAAGGAATCTGATATCATCATAAGTGGCTCAGATCTTTACACTTCTAAGAAGGGAACAATTCCATTTGAATGTGTTGGGATTGTTGCTACCCTGAAGATAACAACAAAGATAGCGACTTATCCAAGAATTGACCAACTGACGTATGTATCAATAAAAAAAACTGTACAGTAATTAACAAGTTTTTTTGTTAGAACTATTGATAAACTACCACTGTAGAACATTGAAAACTGCTGTGATACTGGTAAGTTTAAATTTTTTTTTTACATGCATGTAAACTTACATATAAGTAAATATTTTTAATACTTATGCAAATATTGGTAGTTAAAATGAATTGTATTGAATTTCAAAAGTTAATCATGAACCGAAATTAGAAATATATTGGATTTTAGACTAAGACGAAGTAAATTTTACTTCTTATACACATTTAATTTTATTTTTGTATATTCAAATATAGCTGAAAGCAAATTTAAGATTTTGAATGCATTACATTTAATATTATTTCTATAATTTTGAGATAAATATTTGTTAGTTATGACTTATGATACTTTGATATTAATCTTGTTACTGGTGTTTTTTTTTTTTTTTTTTTTTTTTTTTTTTTTGAGAGGGAGAGAGGAGTGAATGGCTGTAGTATAAAATTTTTTGCATAATATATAGAGTTTAATTATATATTCTTACTTCTATTAAAGCAACATTTTTTCCATACACTACTGAAGAATTGCTTCAGCTAAACCAGTATTATATTTTAGGTCAAGAAACTGAGGCATGCTTAGAAATTTTGGATTTCCCCTATATATTTGAAACTGCAAATATAAATTTATTGAAAATGAAACACATTTTATTTAATTTTCAAAAAGTAGATAAATGCAATTTTTGATATATATATATATATATATATATATATATATATATATATATATATATATATATATATATATATATATATATTATATATATATATATATATAATATATATATATATATATATATATATATATATATATATATATATATATATATATTATTAAGGATGCACCGATTAATCGGCAGATAATCGTGATCGGCCATATTACCAATTAATCGGTAATCGGCTATTCACATGATTAATCGGCCGATTGCTTAAATCCTTTACCAGAACAAACCAACCTTTACAAGACTATTTTATAACTGCCAAGTTAATCATCAGATAGCTTCGACACAGTAACAAATAACAATACCAATATAATTTTCAAAATTGTTTTTCATTTTGTGCCTGGCTTCTATTATGGTGTTTTTTTTTTTTTTTTTTTTTTTTTTTAAAGAAATCATTCATAAATTATGAAACATTAACATATTATAATTGACTCATTATTAATACAAATATTACAAATACATGCATACAAATTGCATAAAAATACTACTAAATTTTGGCAGTTTTCCATGTTTTCTGTTTATACTGTTGCCTCTTCAATTCATCTTGTCTTCTATCAAAGCTCTCAAGCTCATCAGTATTTAAAGTTCAATACTCTTAAGTTATAATGCAGAAACAAAAGAGTTTCCCCATTTTCAGGACACAGCCTTTTCCTTGTAGGTTCATAGTACTAAAAAGTCTTTTACTCTCAACAGATGATGGTGGTGCGCTTAGATATTTTGAAGCCAAATTGCTTAATTTTGGTAAAGTCTCCCATGTCTTTTTCCACCAAAGTAATGGGTCTTCGCCTCTTTGAAGTGTTTGTAGAGTTAAATATTGATCCAGTTCCTTTGCGCATCTACGAGTAACAGATTTACTCCACTTGAGTTTGGTTTGCACATCTGTTGTACTTGCAACGTCTAAGTCTGAATTTATTTTTATAGGCTTATTTGACTCAAAATCATCTAACAGTTTTGAAAGGGAAACAGTTTTAGGTACACTTTCATAAGTTTCATTATCTTGATCATCATTAGAAGAGCTGTCTCCTGTTTGACTATCAATAGAATTTATCTCAGATTGATGTTCTACAATATCTATAACCCATTTCTTAATAGTGTCTTCTTTAATGTCATCCTTTTGAAATCTCAAATCTGGTTAAATCTTAGCCGAGAAAATTTAGCCATTTATGTATGATGCAAATCTTTTTTTTTCAGTTGATGCACTGAATTCTTCAACAGTTGAAATAATTCCACTAAATTCACCAGTATGTTTGGTAGCTTTTAATAGAAATAATCTGAGAGCTAATATTGTAGGGATTATCATTGATATAGTTGATGTTCTGTTTACTTGATTCTTTGCTGATGTCTTCAAATGGACTTAATAACTGGACAACTTTTTCAACAATTGTCCATTGGTAACTTGATAAAGTTGGAATGTCATTGTCAACAGCATACATTATAAGAGCTTTTAGCTGTTCTAAATTTATTTTCAACATATTATATGTTGAATTCCAGCGAGTAGACACATCTTGAATCAGTTTGTTTGTCCAATTTAAGCTGCTCCTGGATTTCGGTTAATTTGCTAATCGCTAATGAAGAATGATTAAAGTGTGAGACTATTTTTCTGCTATTTGCAATTATATTGCTCACAGCCTTTTGCGAAAATATTGAATCATTTACTGAAAGTTGCAATGTGCGTATGAAACATGATAGTGACTGTACACCACACTTCCTCATACCACCAACCATATTTGCGGCGGAAACTCGTAGTACAAGAAAAATTTTGTTGGAGATCTTATACTCATTCAGAACAATGTGTAGTTGTTCACTTATTATTTCAGCTGTATGTGAACCAGGGAAAGGAACAACTCTAAGCACAGCTCTACATTGTTCAAACTCATCTGAAAGCCAATGGCCTGTCACACTCAGAAATGGAGCATTATTTGTTGAAGCTGTCCAAATGTCTGTGGTCAAAGAAAGACTGCTAATTTCATCGAGCGATGTCTGAATTTTTGCTTTTACTTTCATAAATATATCCGGGATTATTTTGTCGTGTGAAATATTTTCTTGATGGAATTCTGTAATTAGGACAGAGTTTTGCAATGAGCCTTTGGAATCCAATGTCAGATGTTAAAGAATATGGTTGAATATCAACAGCTATCATGTCTCCTATCAAATAATGTATCTCTTGGGACTTGTGATCGTTAATATTCCAAATTTTACTCTTTACTAAAACTGATTGTATAGTTGGTTGAACTTTTTTTGGAGGCTCATAGTTGCTGCAACTTGCTTCTGAAGTACTTGGCTGTGACCAATCATATTGCCTTTTCAGCTTATCCGTTTCAGCTTTTGCTTCATCTGAATGAATTTCTTAATGTGGTTCAACATATTTGTCATTGTATAACTCTTTTCAGATTTGCCACCTCTTGATATGGTGGCTTTACATAATTTACAAATACATTTACTGTTTATCCTTAGGATGAACATCAAAATGCTTACAACAATTACTGGTTGACATACTGC
>SEYY01018684.1:37500-50000 GCA_009176605.1 Armadillidium nasatum | reverse complement strand
AGAAAGATCACAAGGAAAAGAAACACCGAGAATATTGAGAACGGATGAAGGTTTTAGTCGTGTGTTTTCGAAGATGATATAGTTGTGTAGAATGTTGTGTCGAGTAGAAAGATGGAGGAATTGAGTTTTTGAGGCATTGAAAAAGACCATGTTTTCTCTGCCCCAATTTGAAATGCAAGAAAGATCACAGGACAATTGCTCCAAGGCCACCCTTATTTCATCAGTTAATTCACCTAAACCTCGAGAAGTGGAGGACCAATAGTCAGAAAGAAGGGAAAGAAGATCACCAGTAGAGCGTTCTTTACGAAGCGATACTGGCGATCCAAAGATAAGATTGGAAGAATTAAGGTGTTTCCAAATCTTCCTGTTAAGTATAGATTCTAAAACTTTAGAAAGAACGAAAGTTAAAGAAATAGGACGATAGTTAGAGGGTTGAGATGGGTTCTCATCCTTCTGGTGGCTGCTCAGAAGCACAAGTTTGAAGAACCAAAGGAGGAATACCATCGAGACTATGCATCTTAGTATTAAGCTCAGAGAGAACAGAAATGGCATCTTTAGAGGAAATTACAATATTAGACATAAATAAGTTGGAGGGGGTTGAAGTAGGAGGAGAAGCTACGGAGTCTCTAAAGTAGAGTTAGAGGCAATAGTTTGAGCGAGGAGTTCAGATTTAGTAGAAAGTAAAATGACAGTTGTACCATCAGAAGAAACTAGAGGAAGAAAAGACGAAGAAGCAAAGTTAGAGTTGACATTTTTTGCCAAATGCCAGAAAGAGAAAGAGATGGAAGTACCAGAAAGCTTATTAAATTTACGAAGGAGAAAAGAGTTTTTGGTATCATGAAGAATAGATTTTGCACGATTCTGGTATTGAAATATAAGTTGAATGAGTTTCTGGAGTTTGAAGACGACGGTAGTCCCTGAAGGCAGCATCCTTGTGGCAGATAGCGCGAGAACAAGTAATGTTGAACCAAGGTTTGTTAGGTTTAGTTGAAGGGAAAAAATATGGAGTGTACGCTTCCATGCCAGAGGGAACCACCTTGGTTATGTTCTCAGCACACTCCGAGGGACCCTTCAAACGATAGCACTAATCATTCCACGGGAGATCAGAGAAGTACAGCCGCAAGTCAGACCAGCTAGCAGCACCAAAGTGCCAGAAACGTCTCCTCGCCGTAGGTGGGGGCTGTTTTTGCGGAAGACTTAAAGAGACAGAACAAGTAATGGAGATAAGTTATCGGATAAACCCAGAGGTGGAAAGAGTTTAAAAGTATGAGGAGAAGGATTAGAGGTTATGAAAATATCAAATATATTGGGTTCATCACCAAGACGGTCAGGGATACGGGTAGGGAGATGCACCAACTGCTCAAGGTTATGTAGAAAAGTCGTAGGCGAGTTCTCCAGTTTGATCATGAGAACTAGCCGAAAGCCATTTGCGTTGGTGAACATTGAAATCACCTAAAATGAATGAAAGGAAAAGATGAAAAAAGGTTTTCTATTTTGGAGTTTAAATAGTCGAAAATTTTTTATAGAATTAGGAGATAAATAGACAAAGCAAATAAATTTATTGGTAGAATTGCAAGAGAGCTTAAGCCATAAAGTAAAGAATTCAAAAGTCCCCTAACTAGAGGAACGAGAAAAAACAATATCGTTCCGTACAAATGCGCAACATCCGCCTTTGACTGAAAATTGAGGATAGAGACAATATGAGGTAACAAAATGAAGTTTGCTGTCAGCGCACTCAAGCCCCTGAGTTTCGGTTAAGAACAAGAGATCAGGTTTAAAAGAAGAGAGACGGTGTTCGACAAAGGAGAAATTGGGAAAAGACCGCGAATGTTGCAGAAATTATTGAAAAAAGAAGATCGTGCCGGGATAAGCCGGACGCAGAGTCTTCACGGCACCATCCCCATCATTGGAATCCGAAAACTCAGAAATGATGTTGGGTGAGGGGTTGATGATTGGCATTCTTTAGATGCCTCCCTTTGAAGCACCTCCGAGGCTGCTTTTAGTTTGGTTATTTTGTTACGTTTTAAAAAGTAATGTATGAGTAAAGGGTTGTAAGTTTGTGGTAACATGTGAAGAAATAAGGTGGAGAGATAATGGGAGCTTAGACATTCCAAAATGAGACGAGGGTACACTAGAGACCCTCTGAGTAGGTGAAACGCTAAAAGGAACGAACAAAATGGCAACGGAGTGAAACGAAATGGTCTAGCTCAACCTATCACTCCGCAGGTTATACCCAATGAGAGGTACTTGCATCCTTCGGACTGCGCCTTCTCCTCCCCTTTACATATATATATATATATATATATATATATATATATATATATATATATATATATATATATATATATATATATATATATATATATATATATATATATATATATATATATATATATATATATATATATATATATATATATATATATATATATATATATATATATATATATATATATATATATATAAATTCTTAAATTTGAAATGGAATATGAAAGTAGGTTTAGTTATGGCTTTAGCTGAAAACTTATGAATGAGATCTTGTTGTTGTATTGTTTTGGCGTTCATTTTAAATTATGTTCTGATTTACAGGACTCCATTAACGGGTTCTGTGGCCAAAAAGGAAATAAATTTCAAGATAATTTACAATTTTTATTATTTTTTTTTATTTATTTTATATATTTATATAATATTAATATATAATATATATAATATATATATATATATATATATATATATATATATATATATATATATATATATATATATATATATATATATATATATATATATATATATATATATATATATATATATATATAATATATATATATATATATATATATATATATATATATATATATATATATATATATATATATATATATTATATATTTATATATTTAAATATTTTTTTTTTTTTTTTTTTTTTTTTTTTTTTTTTTTTTTTTTTTTATTTTTTTTTTTTTTATTTTTTTTTTTATTATTATTATTAATAAAGGAAAAAAATTTCATTATTTAATTGATAATCCTGTTAATCCATAATAGCAATTGCAATGATTGCAAAATTTGCCATTTTACTTTGTTATTAAAAACTCGTTTACAAAAATGCTTTTCTCTTTCTTTCACCATATATATATATATATATATATATATATATATATATATATATATATATATATATATATATATATATATATATATATATATATATATATATATATATATATATATATATATATATATATATATATATATATATATATATATATATATATATATATATATATATATATATATATATATATATATATATATATATATATATATATATATATATATATATATATATATATATATATATATATATATATATATATATATATATATATATATATATATATACTTTACAGTTCACCACGATTCACGGAGAGAGCCCTTTTTAAGGAGGGTGCGTAAATAGATAGAAAAGGGGAAGAAAACCCACTCAAATCTGAACCTAGCGCATATCACTCAGGTAGGCACAGACGGAAACTTTGAAGAGAGGAAGGTTAAATACAGGAGGAAAAATAGATGATGGCAGAGAATTCGACAGAACAGAGGTGACTGGAAAGAAGAAGGCACCACAACGAGCAAACCTTGTATTTCCAGCATTCACATAAAATGCGTGCAAAAGTAGGAAACCCCTTGTGCAACGAGGGCGATGCAATGTAGTACCTATAGAAAAATAGAGAGTAGTACCTATAGAAAATAGAGAGTGCCACAACATCACGTCTGATCTGAAAGTAGGAGACAGTTTATTAATCTTTTAGTTTTAGCCTAAACCCTACCTAGAAGAGTGGAAGAACCGGAGTTCCCCCAAATATGAGAACAGTACTCCATACAAGGGCAAATAAGACCCTTTTATAATTGGAGTAACTGCTCAGAAGGAAAAAATTCTCGCAACCTGAATAGTACTCTCAGCTACTTAGAGGCTGACTTAGCAACAGTTGTGATATGTGGTTTCCAAGACAATTTATTGTTTATGTTTAGACCAAAAATGTTAATGTTATGTATAGGTGATACGGGAAAGCCATCGAAGAGGATAGAAAAGTTGGGAGGTGCTTTTGAGAGGGAAATGTGAAGAAGTTGAGTTTTTAAAGAGTTCACTTCACTAGGTTGCTGTGACTCCACCGGGAAATTCATCCAGATCGACAAGAATCGAATCAGAAATATGAAGACGAGAAGAAACTCTAATAGCAAAAGTGGTAGCAGATTTGAAATGAGTAGAGGAATGTAGAGTTGGGTCATCAGCTTAAGAGTGAACAGAGTTAGAAGTGCAGTTGAGAAGATCGTTAATGAAAAGCAAGAATAAAGTTAGAGATAAAACAGAATCCTGAGGAACTCCACAGTTGACAGAAAGGGGGAAGAGCTCGTTCCATTTACAAGTACCTAAATGGAGCGCGATCTAGGTGAAAACTAGACAGAAATAAGACAAGAGTAGGCAAAAGAGAAGGAGGAAACCAAAAGTAAGGGAGCGACGCATGTCTTACCCGGTCAAAAGCATTGGATAGTCAAGCGCCACCACACAAGATTCCCCAAAGTCCCTAAAGATCACAGATCAGTAAGATAGGAAAGTATGTCACCAGTTAACCTCGAGCGTCGAAAGGCATACTAATGATTTGAGAGAAGAGAATGAGATTCCAAAAGATCCAGGAAAAGAGTTGACGAGAGTCTCAAAAATTTTAGACAGAACACAAGTGAGAGCTATAGGTCGATAGTTGGAAGGGTCAGAGCGGCTACATTTTTTCGGGATCGGTTGAACATATGAGCGCTTCCAGCATTGAGAAAAAGTATTAGCATTAAGACGTTCATAGATTTCTGGATTCAATACACTTACAGGTAGACATATATATATATATATATATATATATATATATATATATATATATATATATATATATATATATATATATATATATATATATATATATATATATATATATATATATATATATATATACTTATATATATATATATATATATATATATATATATATATATATATATATATATATATATATATATATATATATATATATATATATATATATATATATATATATATATATATATATATATATATATATATATATATATATATATATATATATATATATATATATATATATATATATATATATATATATATATATATATATATATAATATATATATATATATATATATATATATATATATATATATATATATATATATATATATATATATATATATATATATATATATATATATATATATATATATATATAAAAGGAATCACCCAAGGTTATTTCTTTAGTTTTATTTTATAAAATTAAAGAAAACAAAGAGAAGAATGAAGACAAGAACTCTAAATTTATTTCCAATTCCAATCATTGAAATAACATAGGAAAACAGTATAATATAATATTAATAATAATAGTAATGATAATAATAATAATGATAATGATAATAATAATAATAATAATAATAATAATAATAATAATAATAATAATAATAATAATAATAATAATAATAATAATATATAATAAATAATAATAATAATAATAATAATAATAATAATAATAATAATAATAATAATAATAATAATAATATAATAATTATAAAATATTAAATAATTATAATAATAAAGAATAATAATAATAAAAGTATTAATATTATTAATAATTGTAACTAATAATAGTAATAATAACAACTAATAATAAAAGTAATAATAAAAATAATACAAATAATTAGTAATAATGATAAAAATAGCAATAACAATATAATTCATTAATTAATTTTATTAATTTGGTGATAATAAACGTAATAACAATATAATATTAATTTTACGTTTCTGTTACTCAGTAGAGATGCAAAAACTTGTTTTGAATTTCATTGGTAAAGTTTTAACATAAATGGAGAAAAGAAATAAATTATCAGTTAATAAAGGTGTCCACAATCTTTTATTTAATTAAACATTTTTAAACAAATTAATAAGTTTTACTAAAATTTAGATTTATTTTATTTTGATTGGAAAAATAAAAAGAAATTTTCTTTTCCCGCAAAACTCTGAATCTGATTTGAATACTCAAAAGGATCTACAGTGATATTACGTCAGAGTAAATTGTTGACATTCCTGAAAGCGGTTTTTCGATCATTCCTACTTAATTCCAGGAAGAAACTTCCTAGAAGTTCTCCTGTTCCCCTCCTCAAATAGGGTAATGCCCGTGAGGAGAAGGTTTGGACTTTTAATTTAAAAATTGTTATAAAATTCCGAATGCATTGAATATAGGATTGAAGGAGGAAAATAGGAGGCGAGCAAATATTTTGTTAAAATGGTAATAGATACATAGTAATAAAATTGTCTATTTTAAGATTTTGGTTTAAGGTTACTGTGGCAAAGTCTGATATTTTCCAAGTTTAAAAAATAAATGTTCTCAGATTACTGTATTTATAATTTCAAATTTTTACGTTCTTTGTGGTTTTCAAATTTTTTAGAAAAATTATGCTGATATTTATTTCATATATTAATATTTATTCCAATCACAGGAAAAATGAAAAACTAAGAAATCGTTCAAAAAATGTAAATAAAACAAGTTTTTTTATTTTTATATTTTTTAAATGTTTTCCTCACCAAAATAGCTGCTTTATTTTTCCTCTTTTTCCTGATATCTTTATCTCACAAATGCACCCATACCCACACCAACCCACATATATATATATATATATATATATATATTATATATATATATATATATATATATATATATATATATATATATATATATATATATATATATATATATTATTATAAATTATTATTTATATATTACACATATATACACACATATATACCCATATATATATTATATATATATATATATATATATATATATATATATATATATATATATATATATATATATATATATATATATATATATATATATATATATATATATATATATATATATATATATATATATATATATATATATATATATATATATATATATATATATATATATATATATATATATATATATATATATATATATATATATATATATATATATATATATATATATATATATATATATATATATATATATATATATATATATATATATATATATATATATATATATATATATATATATATATATAATATAATATATATATATATATATATATATATATATATATATATATATATATATATATATATATATATATATATATATATATATGTGTGTGTGTGTGTGTGTCTGTGTGTGTGTGTGTGTGTGAGTATTCCTCAACTAAACATCCCAAAAACGTTTATTGCATCATTTATTTCAACTTTGCAACTTGCCCTAAAATCTTGCAGATATTTTCTACACAGATTTTCTCTTCCTTTTTTGGTGAAAACATTTCGATATAAATATATATATTTCTCTTATTTTGATAAAGAGAAATTAATTGTAATAGTGTTCTCTTCTTTAGAACTTGTAGAGATCCATAACTTGTGCTTCATCATTCATTGTGTTTTTACTTGTGACAATCGTTTTATAAAATCCTCTTTTTTTAGCGTTGTTATTTGGGGTAGTGACGTCATAATCCATTGTTAGCAGCTTTGGGGAGATATTGCTTTAATATATCATTTGTTTATTCATTTTCCACAATCACGTCGCTCCTTCATTTATGTCACTTCAAAATTAGGTAAGCTTGATATTATTCATTCATTGTATTTCTTTAGTGTCCGCACACACAAATGAACACCCACTATAATTTGGGCACTATATATATTATTATATATATATATATATATATATATATATAATATATATATATATATATATATATATATATATATATATATATATATATAATATATATATATTATATATATATATATATATATATATATATATATATATATATATATATATATATATATTATATATATATATATATATATATATATATATATATATATATATATATATATATATATTTATAAGTATTACCTTTTTCATTCATTTTTTTTTTTTTTTCTTTTCTTCTCAACTTTTCATAATCCTTTCATTTTTCCTTTACCATTTTGAAAAAAAATTAATCATTATCATCTTTCTCTCAGCTTTGTAATTTATAGGCCACAGTTTTCTTCTTTAATTCGTCTTAACAACCCACTCTCGAAAAGCCAATTAAGGGCATTAACAAACTTCCTCGCTTGGCTTTTTTTTCTCTCTTGAACTAGCGCATCATTTTTACGAAATATGGACTATTAATCATGCTACGCTTTCTTTTTCATTAAAGCCCTTATTGCAACTATAGATTACTGAATGAAAGGAATATTCCTCTTAGAGTTTCGTTTTCTTTTATGACTATATTATTACACAATACACATCATAGAATAATGTGGGGAAAATGATATTTCTTTAGTTCAAGAACAATACGTTGAGTAAATAGAAAGATAAGTTAACAACATCTACTAAAATAAAAATTTGTTATGCCTAGATTGAAGGAAAGGAATATACTTTATTCCTGGAAAACCCCGAATATAATTTTGAATAAATTTAATATTTGTTTTTTTAACCAAAAGCTCAAAGGACGAATTCGTTCCCTCAGAAACCCATTCCAATTTTGTATTAATACGTAGAAAATATACGATTTTTGCTTGTATAAATTCGGTAACTGAAAAAATTAATAAGATTAAAGGAAGAAAGAATCATAAAAATTATAAACTATTTTTTTTTTTTTTTTTTTTTTTTTTTTTTTGCTCAATTTTTTCCCCAAATATAATATTATAAATATTATCGCAGAAAGATACTCAGACACAGAATTGAGATAAACAAGACATTATATCACTTAATAAAAAAAAATCGTAAGTTAATATTGCGTGAGTACACATATATATATTTATATATATAATATTATATATATGTATATATATATATATATATATATATAGATATATATATATATAATATATATATATTATATATATATATATATATATATATATATATATATATAATATATATTAATATATTAATATATAAATATATATTATATATATATATATATATATATATATAATATATATATTAATATATATATATATATATATATATATATATATATATATAATAATATAGGATAGGAAATAGATCAAAATATATATAAACCATATAACCCACAAAATAATTAAATAATAATAAATTACAAATACAATAATTAAACATATAATATATATATTTACACATACATACAAAGCCACAGCGACATAGTATTATATATTATATATATATATATAATTATATATAACATATAAGTATATATATATAAAAAAAAAATATATATATATATATATAGATTATTTATTTATTTATAGTTTGTTTTGAGTATGATTGTTGTTTTATTATGTATTTGTTTATGTTATTGCAAAGTTACTATGAAGGACGCTTGGAGAGACTTTTCTCATTTTTTCCTCCTTCAAACTTTTGACAGACAAGAGAAACATGTGAAATTAATACAAAAAATATTACAAACTATATAATATATATATATATATATATATATTATATATATATATATATATATATATATATATATATATATATATATATATATATATATATATATATATATATATATATATATATATATATATATATATATATATATATATATATATATATATATATATATATATATATATATATATATATATATTATATATATATATATATATATATATATATATATATATATATATATAATATATATATATATATATATATATATATATAATATATATATATTATATAGTATATATATATATATATATATATATATATATATATATATATATATATATATATATATATATATATATATATATATATATATATATATATATATAATATATATATATATATATATATATAATATATATATATATATATATATATATATATATATATATATATATATATATATATATAATATATATATATTAAAAATTTTTAATTAAATTAAAATTATAAAAAAAAAAAAAAAAAAAAAAGTAAAAAATTTGAATGAAAATTATATTACAAAACGAGAGGAAAAAAATTGAAATAAATTAAAATTGTATTAAAGATGAAGGACAAAAAATTGTAATCATTAAAGCAGACATTCCTCATAATCTTATTTAGAAAAATGTTTAAACTTTTCAAGTTCAATTAGACAGATTTTAATACTAAGATTATATAGAAATACTTTGTTGGTTTGGACAGAGATTAAAATGTTTGCGTTTTTATTTTTTTTTATGGTTTTATATTAATTATAAAAATTAATTAAAAATATAAAAAAAATAATAAAAACGTTCAATTCGAAGAAACAATGCATATTTTCATTATTAGTTTTAGCTATTATATATATATATATATATATATATATATATATATATATATATATATATATATATATATATATATATATATATATATATATATATATATATATATATATTCTTTTATTCTTCGTGTCCAAAAAATATTCGTAAACCTACTAAAATTTAAGATATTTTGAATTATGAAGAAGAAAATATAAAATTATTTAAGTAATAATGTATACATTCTTCAACTTTCCGATTCTATTCTTGCCGATCTGGATGGATTTCCCGGTGGAATCATAGCAACCTTGTGAAATTCAACTATTTAAAAACTCAACCCTTCACATCTTCCTCTCCAAAACACCTACGAACTTTCCTATCCTCTTCGATGGCTTTCACGTCTTACCTGTAAATAACATTATCATTATTGGTCTGAGCATAAACAAAAAATTGTCTTGGAAACCACATATTACAATGGTTGCCAAAGCGGCATCTAAGAAGCTGGGAATACTATTCAGGTTGCGAGAATTTTATTCTTCTGAGGAATTACTCCAATTATATAAGGGTCTTATTTTCCCTTGTATGGAGTACTGTTCTCACATTTTGGGAGGAGGGGGGGGTTCGGCTCCTCCTCTCTTCTAGATAGGATTAAGTCTAAAGCTAAAAGATTTATAAACTGTTCCCTACTTTCAAGCTCTCTTGACTCCCTATTTCTGTGACGTGTCGTTAGTGCATTATCTCTTTTCTATAGGTACTTTTCTAAGGTTACGTCTGTGCCCAACTGAGTTATTGCATTGCTTTCGAGTTTGAGTGAGTTTTTTTTTTTTTGCATACGCACCCTCCTTGAAAATGGCCTTGCCCTGGTGATCTGCATATATATATATATATATATATATATATATATATATATATATATATATATATATATATATATATATATATATATATATATATATATATATATATATATATATATATATATTTAGGCACTTAATATTGGTGGAAGTAGTGAGTGGGCTCTTCTCGTTCGTTTTGTTCAACACAGAGATTCAGGCGTTTACGAATGTCAAGTGAACACAGACCCCAAAATGTCCAAACCTGTTACATTATCAGTTGTCGGTAAGTGTACACTGTATTTCATACTTTGGTATAAAACTTAATGCTAATAAAAGTAGTAATAATAATAATAATAATAATAATAATAATAATAATAATAATATATAATAATAATATCTGTAATAATAATAATTTTTATTCATTTTTTATATTATTATTATTATTATTATTATTATTATTATTATTATTATTATTATTATTATCCTTATTATTATTATTATTATAACATTATCAGTTGTCGGTAAGTGATAGAGTATTTCATTCTCTGGTATTAAATTTAATGTTAATTAAAGTTGTAATAATAATAATAATAATAATAATAATAATAATAATAATAATAATAATAATAATAATAATAATAATAATAATAATAATAATAATTTTTATTCAATTTTTTTCTGTTATTATTATTATTTCATCATTTTACTATACTATTAATACTGTAATTATTATTATTATTATTATTATTATTATTATTATTATTATTATTATTATTATTATTATTATTATTATTATTATTATTATTATTATTATTATTATTATTATTATTATTATTATTATTATTATTATTATATATTGATTGATAATATTATATTTTATTATTATATTTATATTATATATAATAATATAATTATATATAATAAATATATAATATATAATAAAATATTATTATTATTCATTATATTATTATTATTATTATTATTATTATTATTATTATTATTATTATTATATTATTATTATTATATTATATTATTATTATTATTATTATTATTATTTATTATTATTATTATTATTATTATTATATATATATTATTATTATATATATTATTATATATATATATATATATATATATATATATATATATATATATATATATATATATATATATATATATATATATATATAATATATATATATATATATATATATATAACATATATATATATATATATATATATATATATATATATATATATATATATATATATATATATATATATAT
>SEYY01018684.1:25000-35000 GCA_009176605.1 Armadillidium nasatum | reverse complement strand
TATATATATATATATATATATATATATATATATATATATATATATATATATATATATATATATATATATATATATATATATATATATATATATATATATATATATATATATATATATATATATATATATATATATAAAGTGCGCATAAATTCTTCTTTTTGAAAATTTTCATTTTGTTACCAATGAAAGACAAATTTGAATTCAAAGTAAGAATTAAGGGAAACTAAAATATTAACAAAAGGGAAGCAATCAAAGATTTGTTTTGCGATTAGAACATTCAACTAAGCACAGGTAAGCTTTAATTCAGTAGGAGGAAATTTTTATTTAGAATTCCAAAATAACAATGGAAACTGAAAATTTCCTGGAACTATTATGAGAAAGCTTTGTGTTGTTTATATCCACAAAATTGGTCAGCAAAAATTTTGACCCCTCTCCATTGGACTACGAAACCATCCCAAGGGAAAGGGAGAGCTTGTTGATATAGCTTAAATAAGTATATATTGCTGAATAGCATAGAATATTGAAGCTGAAAAGAGGACTGTCTTGCGGAAAAAGACTCATCAAAAAAATTTTAATACTGGAAGATTTTAAGCCTTACATTTGGAACTGAATTAAAAATAAAGAAGCCAGTGTGACCATAAATGAAAAGCATTCTACTCACAACATTATATCACAACTATTGTCTTAATTTGAGGTTAAGAGATAATCCATTGTTTATGTTGGTTACGACAAATATTACTTATATATTCAAGATCATCAAAACCATCAGAGAGAAATAACAAGAACAAGCAGAGTGAGAAGAAGCAGACAAGTTGAAATTTATGTTTTATAAAGTTAAAGTAATATACAAAGTTGAAATAGAGGTATTGAGAAGAGCTGTATAAACAATAGAAGGCAATCTCTGAAAGTAAAGGATATTCAGCTTTTGAGATACATTATGGAATAGATTTCAAATCAGGTGAAGTTTTTAAGTTCTTTAGATATACCGGTTTTCTTGCTTCCTGCATTAAAAATAAACATTATTATTTAGGCAAAGGAAGATGTTAATTAGATATGATGCTTATTCACAAGTAACCTCCTTCCTAAATACTGGAATACATGCTATTCTGGGAGAATACTTTTCCAACATTTGTAAATGCTTGATCCCATTCTCAAATAATGTGTATTGAAAATCTAGTGAACGGAGGAGATGGAAAATTGGTATAATTGCTCAATGCAGATTGAAATGGAAAAAGAAACGTAAATAGGCATTCAATCTGTTGATTTATTGGCGTAAATAGATAGAGAGCACAAACATTTATCTATTTTAAATGGGATAATAAGGTAAGACTAATAAACTTATCCTCAAGTGAAGGAAAAATTTATAAAATTTCTCATGGTGGAGCTGGGCTTGTCTTGAAATTAAAGAATTCTAAAATTATTTAAAATTTCGTTAAAATCGCAATTACTTTTCTATAGGATGATTTGTTCGAAAACACGTAATCACACCACCGATGTTAAGGAAAGACAGCTGAAAAAAGCTTGATTTTGAAAGTTCACATGTTTTATTATATCAATTTTAATTTTTAAGTCAGTGACTATGGATTCAATCTTTTAATAGCTTGGATTATTGAAAGGGTAGTTAATTTAAAGAATATTTTTATTATCTAAATTAGCTTGATTTTAAGACGTCGCAATTAACCGCCTTTCCTTTCCCTTTTCTCTTTCTTTCTCCTTCTTACTTTCTCTCCTCAACAATAATACTAGAAACACTTTTATCCATTAATATAATTAAGATCTATAAATTTAAGAGCACCACTCCTCAGAATTGCAAAATCACCAATAAATTGGCAAAATGAGGTACAGTGCACATTCCCAGTCAAGACAACAAGACTAACTCTCTCTCTCTCTATACATTATATATATATATATATATATATATATATATATATATATATATATATATATATATATATATATATATATATATATATATATATATATATTATAGATTATCACTGCTAACAGGCAAAGCCCTTTTCTAGGAGGAGGCAAAAATAAAACGAAGACTCCCGCTCACCGCGCACCCTCCCGCAGTGTTAGTTGAAAAATATAAGTTGATGTTTAAGGGAGATACGTATCGAGCTCCTTTGAGCTTGGACATTGTCGATTGGGGCTCGATCCTACTGCATCAATAACCAAACTATCTGGTTTATTTATATTATCAAATTACTTTTCCATTTATTATTTATTTTATTTTACTCAACTTTTTATATTCATCTCCATTATATGTATTTAACTTTCTACTTCTACTTTTGTCTCTTCTAACTTATAACATTATTATTTATATTATTAACTTATTTATTCATTTATGTCTTTATGTCATCCTACTCATCTGTTTATATTGCAAAATTCATGTTCATTTCTCTGGGTTATTAATTATTACAAATTCACAATACGGTCATCAGTTGTATATTCTTTAAGCTTTTCTCAGCCATAAGCTAAGTTTTTGTAGCTTGTCAAATGCTGCATGATTAAACTGGCCCTCATCCAGGTTAATCTTCAGGCCCTCAGCCTTTCGACTCAAGTCTTTGAGTTCGGGATTAAGATATGTATCCACCAGTGAAGATTCTTTGCTTGCTAAATATTGTAATCTTAAGAATACAATAAGAATTGGTGGTGGGTACATGGAGGGGAAGGCATTTTTGTCCGGAAGGGTAAATTTTCCCAATTTTTTTTCCAAAAAAAAATTACTGCATGTTACTTTTTTTCCTAAAGCAGATATCAGAAATCTTTTGCTAGCGTTTCTTGTAATTGGGGCTGAGAATATACAGTTAAATTTTTAGGTCATTTCGACCAGTGATTGACTCCGCTATTCACTTTTTGGAGGGGAAAAATTAAAAATAAAATTACAAACCTTTATAGATACAGAAAAACGTCAGAAATCAAAGTTTTTCAGCGAGTTGAAAAGCATATACTTCTGAAAATTTCATAAAAATAGTTCAGAAACTAAAAGCCTTTTTTGAAATTGGATCCTTCCCTTTAAAAAAAAATATTGAAATATATCGAAAAATCAAATTTTTCCTTTTTATCTTCGTTCAATATTATTCTATACGCAAAATTCTCAAAACAAACTCTGTAAATTTAGGAAGATGATCATAAACCTTAGATCCAATAGCCTTCTCTTCTCTTCTCTTTTCCTTATGATGTCACTAACTTTTCTTCATCCCATCTGCTTTCAAGCACATACTCTATATATATATATATATATATATATATATATATATATATATATATATATATATATATATATATATATATATATATATATATATATATATATATATATATATATATATATATATATATATATATATATATATATATATATATATATGCTATATTATTTTTTTTTCAAGTTTGTAAACCAAAATAAGAAATTAAAACTTTTGTATGAATTAAAAATAGGTTTGAACGAATTAATGAGAAAAATATCGGAAAACAATTGAAGTTTTAAAAACAAAAAAGTAGATTCATGTTTCAAAGTTTGAAACTGAAGAACAAAATCAAAACGAATGTAACATGATATGTTAGAATACGAAATTTTTTTTTACATGTACGCATGGTTGTAGGCTGGGAGGGAGGTTAAGGGGCTAGAACCCCCCACCTCCCGAAATTATAAGGAACTTTTTTTTTGTTTTAAAAATAATTATAGCAACTTCTAACAAAACAAGCTAAATTTAGTTTTGTGTATATATATAATATATATATTATATATATATATATATATATATATATATATATATATATATATATTATATATATATATATAATATATATATATATATATATATATATATATATATATATATATATATATATAGGGAAGTATGTCCAACTGAATATTCCCTAAAATGCTTAGTACATTAAATTTATCTTGCGAGAGATTTTTTTACTTTTGTACAGAGTTCATTTTTCTTTCTTTATGGAAACATTTATCGTATACTTTCCGCTTTTTGAAAAACCGAAATTGTTGTGATAGTGTTTTCTTATTAGAATTTGTTACATTATTAACTTAAATTCATCATTAATCGTTTTCTTTTTTTTTTATCTAATTTTCTATTTCTCTTGGGGTTGTGTTTTTTGCATCAAACCCCCAACATCAAAACACACACACAAACAATATATTTTAGTGATTAACGTCTGGCAACGAACATCCGTAATCTGTTTACCTCAGCAATTTTTCGTCTCGAGTCGAACACTGCAAATTTATTAGTTTTCAATTTTTTCTGTTTGTATTTGTCACTCTCACTCATTCTCTCTTTTCTCTCTCTGTCCCAGCTCATTACCCACGTTTTTCCTTTCCGTGTATTTGCCTTTTTAATTTTGATGAATGCTAATTAATTAAACGAAGATTATTTTTCTGGAAAAAGTTAAAAGCTTGGATAATTGTGAAGACAATAGTCTAACTAACGATAGTAGCACCTATGCTAATATTTCTAATGTTGCTAATTTTCAACAACCGTGTGACGTTTTGCCGTTATTGAGCACGATTTAAAATAAGGACCTCATAAATACAGTAAGTGAATTAGATATTGGTTTATATATAAATAAGAAAGTTGATGACATGACAAAAGAAATCTTTTAAAATATCCGTGGATCCCGCCACCTGGTTACATCTTCCCTAAAATTTTGGATAGAAATTCAAGTTTTCAAAGAAAGGGGATTTACTCATACAATTGGTTGACATATTCAGAATACGTAGAAGCGGATTTTGTAGTTTGTGTGCGCTTTTTAGTAATGATTGCGTAGGAAAATGGAAGTATCAGATTGCATGAATGTTAGTCTATGACTGTTTTAAAAAGTACAAAAAAGCTGTTGAGAAGTTTTCAAGCCATCAACAAACTGAATATCATGAAACCTTGTGTTACAATGGCAGATAATTTTTTACTGGTTGCAAATGGGTCTTCTTGTGATATTGCTAAGCTCTTAGATAATAATCGAAAATTCAAGCAGAGAACAACGCTTGAAATTAAAATCTATCGTTAGCACTTTTATATTTTGTGGAAGGCAAGGAGTAGCATTTCGCGGAAAATACGAATTTGCAGATATATTATCAGATGATAATGACAATGTATCGATGCTAATTTTCGAGCATTATTAAGGTTTTGAATAGATGCTTGAGATAAAACGCTTCTTGATCACTTGTCTCTTTGTCAAAAGTTTCACTGCGCTGTTTTGATTTATTTTCATTAACTGATTTTACGCAAATTTTCTCCCTAACCCTGACAACATAAATATGGAATTTGAACTTTGGAAACAAAAATGGAGAGAGTTGAATTCTGATGCTAGACCTAATACAGCAACAGAAGCATTATCAAAATGCAATCCTATATTGTACCCAAATATCTGGTAACTTTTACAAATATTAACAACGCTTCCAGTATCAACAGCAACACCTGAGCTCACATTTTCTACTTTAAAGGGTGTAAAAAACTACCTCATAAATTCAATGGGACAAGACCGTACAACAAGATTGGCTTTACTTAATATTCACAAGGATATGGAAGTTAATCCCGAAGAAGTAATTTCCATTTTTGCAAAAAGTCCAAGAAGAACAGATTTTGTCTTGTGAAATCTGTCCAGTCTTTGCGGCGAGCATATATATATATATATATTATATATATATATATATATATATATATATATATATATATATATATATATATATATATATATATTATATATATATATATATATATATATATATATATATATATATATATATATATATATATATATATATATATATATATATATATATATATATATATATATATATATATATATATATATATATATATATATATATATATATATATATATATATATATATATATATATATATATATATATAATATATAATATATATATAAATATATATATATATATATATATATATATATATATATATATATATATATATATATATATATATATATATATATATATATATATATATATATATATATATATATATATATATATATATAAACTTTTATATTGTGTACATCTGTGAATAACATTTTATAGCCCACCCCCCTATGCATGTACGTATGCCTGTGTCAGAACAAAATATAGATTGTTGTATATGGAATCTAAAAGTAATAAAAAAAATGATAAAATCTAAGCAATATAAAAGAAAATAAGAATTGGGAAAAATTTACAATTTATTTTACGTTTAATTAAGTGAGAGCATTTCTAAATTCTTTGCTTTGTTTGTATTTTCCCATTCGATTTTCATTTCTTTGCTTACTTTTATACAGAAATTTAACACCAATTTCTTACTTTTATTACTCAATACAAATACGGTGTTTCTGTTAGGAAAGTTTTTAAAATTGTTATTAATAGTGAAATAGGAGAACTTAATTAAATATTAAATTAATTTTTAATTTAAATTAATATCAAATTTAATTTAATATTAAATGTAGATTATATTATTTTAAGTATTGAATTTATTAAATATTGAATGTTAATTATTTTAATATTAATTTAATTTTAAATTTAATTAATATCAAATTTAATTTAATGTTAAATTTAAAAATTAAACATTAATTATTTTACTATTTAATTAATTTTAAATTTAAATTAATGTCAAATTTAATTTAATATTAAATTATTATTTTTTTAAATATTAAATTTAAAAATTAAATATTAATTATTTTAATATTAAATTAATTTTAAATTTAAATTAATTACAAATTCAATTTACTATTAAATTATTGTTAATTTAAAATAATTTTATTTTAAATAAAAATTAAATTCAAATATAAAATATTATTTTAATATTAAATAAATATTAAACTGAAATTATAGTAATATAAAATTTAATTTAATTTTAAATTAATATTAAAATTAAATTGATGTCGTTTAATTTAATATTAAATTAATATTAAATTTATATTAATATCAAATTTAATTTAATATTAGTTATCTAAGAGTTATTTAAATTTGGAAACTTTGCTCCAAAGACTTTTTTTTTGAATGGATTTTGAAAGAGAAACTATTCCTCAACATTGATTATAGCCAGAACTGGGCAGGAGGAACTCTACCGGAACGTAGCTACTTATTTTCAAATAATGAACCGGAGTGAGAGTTGGAACCGTAGTCGGAGCTGGAGCCGGAGCCAGAACTGGAACCGGAGCCGGAGCCGAAGCCGGAGGTAGACCAAACAAAAAAAATTTGCCGCCCCGTATCTGTGGTTACATGTTCAAAAATATTCTTACTTCTCGATACAAGTGTATTAATTTAAAAGCTCCAAACAGTTGATCTCATTATTATTATTATTATTATTATTATTATTATTATTATTATTATTATTATTATTATTATTATTATTATTATTATTATTATTATTATTATTTTATTATTATTATTATTATTATTATTATTATTATTATTATTATTATTATTATTATTATTATTATTATTATTATTATTATTATTATTATTTTATTATTATTATTTTAATTATTATTATTTATTATTATTATTGATATCATTATTTAATATAAGTTATTTCATTTCTAACTTTCTAAAAAAATAATATTTGAGAACTTACAAAGAAAATAAGAAGCAAAATTATTTTTATTTACTAATTGGTTTCTTCGGCAAAAGTCAGATGGATATTATCAGAGTTTGAATTCTCACAAATGAATGAATTTTTAAGTCAAAATTATTTTAAATTACAAAACTAAGCAGTATATCATATTATTTATAGTTTGAGTGGCAGTACATTAAACTCTATGTTCAAATCTGGTTTGCAGTTATTATTATAGAAAACTTCAAATATATTGAGATTCTGAGCTTTATTTGAAGAGTATAAAATTTTAAATGATTTCGATATATCACAAACAGTTGCTCAGTATAAAAATGTACTTAAATTTTACTAGGTTTAAAACGGTGTTGATATCCCCTATCTGTCATTCTATTAGTCGTGTAGCCAATGTACGTTGACGTATAGCCAGACTCGAGACATGCAAATTGTCCTGATGATGAGGTGAAAGGATATTCTCAGTAGGACAACAGGATGAAAAAGAATAGAACAAGATGAAGTTGAAGAAGAAAGACAACAGCAACAACAACTACAATAAAAACAACAAGAAATACATCAACAACAAAACAAATCAAGGAGAATAAGATATAGATGAAAATAAAGAGCAAAATGAACAAGAAAGCGACAACCTTATTATGATCATATTATATATTTTCAAGAAGAGAATCTCACACAAACTTTCAAACCTTACCTTAAAATTTATCCTTTATCTTCTAATTTCAGTATCCCATTAGATAAGAATATATATATAATATATATATATATATATATATATATATATATATATATATATATATATATATATATATATATATATATATATATATATATATATATATATATATATATATATATATATATATATATATATATATATTTTTTTTTTCTGAAGCCTACTACTCGAAACTAATTTAAATTTTAAATTAACCATAATTGTAAAGAACATTTTCTCTATACTCGCAGATCCTTCTATCATTTAAAGTAAAGACAATTCTTTTTCTAATAAATAATTAACTTAGCCTTTTAAACTGAAAAAGAACTGATGAAATTTTTCTGGTTAAAAATGTTGAATTTTATTTCTTCGGAAATTTCAAGATTTCTTTGAAACAGTATTTGATTATTATATCATTTCTTACATTAATAGAGGTAAATTATCAAATAATATAAAAGTAGTTATTTGCACGACTGATAGTTTTGTGTTTCTATCTTGCACAAATTGAAGGTAGGTGCAATCTAATTTGTAAAGTCATAACTTTTAAAAAATTTATAAACTCTAACTTTTGGGATTCATATTTGGTTTTACTGTCAAGAATATTTCTTTAACATGCACAAACATACATCACTTATGTCAGTGATAATCAAATTTTTAGTTATTTGCATATTTATCGATTCATAATTTACGCTAAATCAAAATTTGTTTAGGATGACAAAATTTTCCACATGTTAAAAGTCTTCTCCTGTAAAATTTTACAATAATAATAAATTTAACTCATTTACAATGCTGAGCATAATTTTAAAAATTTACTTTTTGTCATTGTCTTTTGAATAAAAATTAAAAAAAGAGTTTAACCTCTTTTAATATATTTTAGATAAATGTCTTAATATGATTGAAATATATATAATACCTAAAATGAATGGAAGAAAAGTTGGATTGAACAATTTCTAGCCCTTTAATGAATTTAAAATATTTAAAATGTATAAAGCATCATGTTCTTTTGGGGATTAATTTTTTTTAGTCAGTTCCATGCCTTTAGAATGAACCACAAGAGAAATATAAAAGTAGGGTAAAAGAAACAATTTGAATAAATGAAAATTTTTTATATAGAACATTGGAAGAAATATGAAAAGAATTCTAGTTAAAAAAAAAAACAGTAACATTGTTATATAAAAAGGGAAAAAATATTGAAAGTGATTAAAAAGGATGGTATAAATAATGGTTATTCTTCTTAAAAAATAATTTAATTAATTGAAAATAATTTTTTTTTTTTTCTTTTTTTTCTTTTTTTTTTTTTTTTTTTTTAAATTTTTTTTTTATTTTTTACTTTTTTATTTTTATTATTTTATATAATATAAATATTATAATATATATATATATATATATATATATATATATATATATATATATATATATATATATATATATATATATATATATATATATATATATATATATATATATATATATATATATATATATATATATATATATATATATATTTCTATGACGTACTTCATAAATTATTTTAGAGTTTGCTGAATTTATTTTATCTGACGTATATTATGAAAAAAAAAGAGACTTGAAAAGTAGTAAAAGCTAAATATTGTTTTAGCATTCTTATTATTTAGATCAAAAAACGAATTAAGTAGTAAGAAAGACGCTTTCCATTATAAGTGTTCTAAACACCC
>SEYY01018684.1:17500-20000 GCA_009176605.1 Armadillidium nasatum | reverse complement strand
ATAAATAAAGTGAAGAAATAAGAGAAAAATCATTTCAAAAGTATAAGACATTAGATAATAATGATAAGAATTGTTTGGTGAAACGTGAACTATCATATAAAAAAGTAGTAATGACAAATAATTGTGAATCCAATAGTTAAAGAACATGTTGGAGGTTTGATAAAAAGGAAGAGATTTGAGAATTTTAGAATTTTTTGAGGTAAAAAGATCAAGAAAGACTAAAGTTTTCGTGAAAAATTTTACAGAAAAATTTCATTCTATTATTGTTACTTAAGCTACGTATGAACGAATAAAAGTTGACAGTTATATATATATATATATATATATATATATATATATATATATATATATATATATATATATATATATATATATATATATATATATATATATATATATATATATATATATGAAGTTTATGTTTATGAAGAATTATAACTTTTATGGTAAATGTTCTTTGTCTCATCTACTTTGTTCAATTTCTTGCTTGCCTTTCCGTTAGTATTTGTCTTTTCTGTTTAGTTGTTTAATCTTCGTGAAGTTTGTCTGTTTTCTCTCTTAGCAATCTATGTGAATACTTTTATATTTTTCTCATAGTTTGTGATTGTTAGGCTCTCTCTCTGTTTCAATCTCTGATTCTGACCTCTTTTTTGTTTTGTCCATCTGTCCCTTTGTGTTGGTCTGAATTCCTCTCTGTCTGTCTCCTTACTGTTCCTTCCCTTTGTTCATTAATCGCTTATTGTGTTAGCCTCATTATAGCAAGCATTCATTTCGTTTTAAAAAGGACGTCTACAATTTATTATGGTTTTTTCAAAAAGATTTTTTTTTCTTTTTTTAAAAAAAGGTTTTGTTTTTAATATTATGCGTCGATATTTCACCTACATTTTATCAGCAATATTGGAAATTTCAAATAACACCCAAACTCATATATATATATATATATATATATATATATATATATATATATATATATATATATATATATATATATATATATATATATATATATATATATATATATATATATATATATATATATATATATATATATATATATATATTACATTTTAAAGTCTGTTATAACTCTCACAGACTATTTCCATATAGAAAATTAATGTCTGCTAACAACCATTAAGAGATAGTAAGACTTGCTCGTTGACCAATAGGCTATGGCGGTTCAAAAGGAAATCGCTTTGGAACTTCTCCTGATCTACAGTCTTAACGTCATTCTCAAATGACACTCCCAACCGCAACTCAGCAAGTATATATATATATATATATATATATATATATATATATATATATATATATATATATATATATATATATATATATATATATATATATATATATATATATATATATATATATATATATATATATATATATATATATATATATATATATATATATATATATATATATATATATATATATATATATATATATATATATATATATATATATATATATATATATATATATATATATATATATATATATATATATATATATATATATATATATATATATATATATATATATATATATATATATATATATATATATATATATATATATATATATATATATGTATGTATACATAAATACATACATACATAAAAACATACATATAACAAATATAGTACATACGTATAACATATATAATACATAATTTCATACATATATTCGAGAGGATGATGCAAAGATAATCCCATTTACGATTTATTTTTTTTATTTTAAAAATAATAAATTATATGAAACATTTTAAAATAATTTTCAATTTTGTGCTTATCACATAAATTATATATATTTCCAGCTCTTAATATAAATGAAAATTATGGAATAAAATTTTAATTAATTTTTTTTTTAATTTTAATAAATACATCAAATGTAATACGTTTCTTCATATTTTGCTAATTATCATATTTAAGTAAAATTTTTAATTATGAATAAAGAATTAAACTTTCCATTCTAACGTAAGATATATATATATATATATATATATATATATATATATATATATATATATATATATATATATATATATATATATATATATATATATATATATATAATATATATATATATATATATATATATATATATATATATATATATATATATATATATATATATATAGTGAGTTTCACCCAACACAACTTTGTCCTTTCAATCTATCCAGAAATAATTTTCTTTTATAATTCTTATCCATAAAATATTTCTTAAAACAGAATTTCCGAAGCGATGAAAATACTCCCCCCTGGGCTTAACACGCGGGGTGATAGGGTGTGCTAGGCCATTTCCGTTTCACTCCGTTGCCTTTTGGTTCGTTCCTTTTCGTGTTTCTTCTTCTCAGAGGGTCTCTATTGTACTATTGACTCACATAGGAGTACCTATGCTCCCACAGCCTTCCTCCATCTTTACATGTATCCTACAAATTTACAAGCACTTACACTTACATTACCTATTAAATAAATCAAAAATGGCGAAAAATAAA
>SEYY01018684.1:0-5000 GCA_009176605.1 Armadillidium nasatum | reverse complement strand
ATTATTATAATATTATTATTTATATTATTATTATTATTATTATTATTATTATTATTATATTATTATTATTATTATTATATTATATTATATTATTATTATTATTATTATTATTATTATTATTATTATTATTATTATTATTATTATTATTATTATTATTATTATTATTATTATTATTATTATTATTATTATTCCTAAACATTATAAATACCTCCTTCTCCTACAAATGTAATTTTGTGTGTGTGTGTGTGTGTTATAATTACTTTTTAATTAAAGTATTATCCTGGAAAATAATTTATATTAAAATTAAATGTTATATTTTGCTCATGACTTATTTCGTAAACGGAACGGAGTTGAGAGATCTTCAAAGTAAAAGATTTTCAAAAGAGAATTGAGTTAATTACACTAAAATAAATTAAAGATTTAAAGAACTTATCTAATATTTATGATATTTAGTTTAAAGGACATCAAACCAATAAGTAATTCAAAAATTCCCAATTAGATTACATCAATATTTAAGATATCAAACGTTTTTTTTTTTTTTTTCAACAAAAGATATTCCCATCTGATTATCATCATTTTATCCACCAATTTTATTGCTCATAGAGTGGTTTTGCTTCAGCGTACATTGAACATACGATTACGAAAATATGGCAATACTGAATGGCAATATGAATTTAAATCAATTAAGCTACATGAATACTTTCAGCGGCAATTGATTTTTTAAAGCTCTTTACGCTAAAATTAATATAAAATTCAATGTTATTCACTGAAACTAAAAATGTCATAAAAAAAACTCATAAAAAATAATTATAAACCATTTTCCTTTTACTGTTATTACTTATCACTTCTTTCATTTTTACAAATTTGTCCGGAAAATGTTCAAAGTTTGAGGACGAAATGTGAGAAGAGAAAAATATTTTTATTTCTCTTTTAAAAGGAATTTATTTTCAAGGATAAAACTTTTTAAAAAATAACCTTAACACAAAAATAAATATTCGAAGATTTAGAAGGAAAATGAATATAATTTAATAATTGCAATAACAATGAGAACAATAATAATAATAATGATATTAATAATAATGTTAATAATAATAATAATAATAACTATTATTATTATTTTATTATTGTTATTAATATTATTATTATTATTACAAATTATTATTATTATTACAAATTATTATTATTATTTTATTTTTATAATTATTAATTATTAATTATTATTATTATTATTATTATTATTATTATTATTATTATTATTATTATTATTTTATTAATAACAGTTTTTGTTAACTTTTCATCTGAAATTTTTATTGTTATTACTATTACAATTATGATGTTATTATCATCATTATTAGTATCATCATTATTATTATTATTATTATTTTATTATTATACTATTATTATTATTATTATTACATATTATTTAGTATTACCTTTATATGAAAGTTGTATTATCTGTCAAAGAAAAATATTTTTAAAAAAACAGTAATAAATTCAATCATTACTATGCTATTATTTTTATTCTATATATATATATATATATATATATATATATATATATATATATATATATATATATATATATATATATAATATATATATATATATATATATATATATATATAAAGAGTAGATGATTTCATAATTTACAAAATATATCATACTTTATATTTGTATTACATATTTAATTTTATCAATGCTCACAATAGGAAAAGTTCATCCTATTCTGTGGAAATATATTTGTATTTTATAATAAATAAATTTAAAATAATTTTCTTTTCCACTTTCCTTTTGATGGTTTTTTATTTTATATTTTCAAATAAAAATCATCCTAACAAATTTATTTACGCACACGCACACACACACGCGAATACGCATAATATATATATATATATATATATATATATATATATAATATATATATATATATATATATATATATATATATATATATATATATATATATATTATATATATATATTATATATATATAATAATAATATATATATATATATATTATATATATATATTATATATATATATATATATATATATATTTTTTTTTTTTTTTTTTTTTTATGTCTCCTCCGGTGGGCAAAGGCCAGAGGCCTACAAATTTCCACCAGAGTTAGGGAAATCGGAATTCTGGTCAAATTTGCCGACGTGACCGATACACGGCGTTTAAAAGTGTGCAGTCAAAGGAAGTTGGGAAAACGATAAAGGAGTGTGTTCCAGACTTTACCAGTAGAGTACATGTAAGATTGAGCATAGCGGTTAAGTCTGGGTCGGAGAGTTGGATAGAGAAAGGATGAGACTGTAGAAAGACGTGTCACACGAGCCCTTCTCAGTGGAGGAGGTATGCGACGTGAGAGTTCAGAAGAGCAATGTCCGTTGTAATAGCGATAGTATAGAGAGAGTGACGCAACAATTCGACGGGAAGAAAGAGATTGGAGAGAGTTAGTAAGAGCAGGAGAGTTGATAAGACGAAAAAGCCCTAGACTCCACCTTTTCAAGATGAGCTGTATGTGTGGACCCACCCCAGATATGCGAGGCGTACTCCATACAGGGGCGAACAACACCCCTATACAGAGCAAGCAACTGGGGTGGCGTAAAAAAACTACGAAGGCGCCACAGAACACCCAACCTCTTAGAAGCTTGTTTAGAGAGAGAGATAATGTGATCTTTCCAAGAAAGATCACGAGAAAAAGAAACACCGAGAATATTGAGAACAGATGAAGGTTTGAGTTGAGTGTTTTCGAAGAAGATGTCATAGTTGTGTGGAAGATTGTGTCGAGTAGAAAGATGGAGGAATTGAGTTTTTAAGGCATTGAAAACGACCATGTTTTCTCTGCCCCAATTTGAAATCAGGGATAGATCAGAGGTCAGTTGCTCCAAGGCAATCCTTCTTGCGTCTAATAACTGCTGCTGGGAGGGACGTCTTTCAAATTGAAAGGAATAATGAAGGGTGGAGTCATCGGCATAGGAGTGGATAGGAGATGAAGTAATAGAGAAAGTCATTGATGAAAATTAGAAAAAGAGTTGGGGATAGGACAGATCCTTGAGGAACACCACTATTTATAGATTTATAGGAGGAACGGTGGCCGTCTACAACAGCTGCTATAGAACGACCAGAAAGGAAATTAGATAGGAGGTCACAGAGAGAAGGATAGATTCCGAAAGAGGGAAGTTTGGAAATCAAAGCTTTGTGCCAGACTCTATCGAAAGCTTTCGATATGTCTAGCGCCACAGCGAAAGATTCACCGAAACCCCGAAGAGCGGAGGACCAAGAGTCAGAAAGTAGGGAAAGAAGATCACCAGTAGAACGTCCTTTACGAAAGCCATACTGGCGATCAGAGATAAGATTGGAAGAATTGAGATGTTTCCAAATCTTCCTGTTAAGGATAGATTCGAAAACTTTAGAAAGAACGGAGGTTAAAGAAATTGGACGATAGTTAGAGGGTTGAGAAGGGTCCCCCTTCTTCGGTACAGGTTGAATGAGCGCACGTTTCCAACAAGAAGGGAATGAAGTAGAAAGGCAAAGACAAATAGTTTACCAAGGCAGGGTGCAAGCTCAGAAGCACAAGTTTTGAGAACCGCAGGAGGAATACCATCAGGACCATACCCTTCTTAGTGTTAAGCTCAGAGAGAGCAGAAATGACATCTTTAGAAGAAATGACAATGTTAGGCATAAATGAGTTGGAGGGGGTTGTAGGAGGAGGAATAGCTCCGGAATCGTCTAAGGTAGAGTTAGAGGCAAAAGTTTGAGCGAAGAGTTCAGCTTTAGAGGAAGGTAAAACGGCAGTTGTGCCATCAGAAGATACTAGAGGAGGGAAAGAGGAAGAAGCAAAGTTAGAGTTGACATTTTTTGCGAAATGCCAGAAAGGGCGAGATGAAGAAGAACCAGAAAGATTATTGCATTGCGGCGGAGAAAAGAGTTTTTGTATCCGAAGAATAGATTTTGCACGATTCCGGATGAAAAATAAGTGCATGAGTTTCAGGAGTTTGAAGACGACGGTAATCTCTGAAGGCAGCATCCCTGCGGCGGATAGCGCGAGAACAAGCAGAGTTAAACCAAGGTTTGTTAGGTTTAGTAGAAGGGAAAGAATATGGAATGTACGCCTCCATGCCAGAGAGAATCACCTCGGTCATACGCTCGGCACACTCCGAGGGACCCCTCCCACGAAAGCAATAATCATTCCATGGGAAATCAGAGAAGTACAACCGCAAGTCAGACCAGTTAGCAGCACCGAATGCCAGAACGTCTCCTCGAAGGCGGGGGCCGTTCTTGCGGAAGACTTGAAGAGACAGAACAAGATACGGAGATAAGAAGGTGATCGGATGAACCCAGAGGAGGAAAGAGTTTAACAGTATAAGGAGAAGGATTAGAGTTAAAAAAGATCAAGTATGTTGGGTTCATCACCAAGACGGTCAGGGATACGAGTAGGGAGTTGCACCAACTGCTCAAGGTTGTTCTGGATAGAAAAGTTGAAGGCGAGTTCACCGGCTGGAGATTGAGAACTAGAGGAAAGCCATTGGCGGTGGTGAACATTGAAATCACAAAAGGATATTTCAGAGAAAGGAGAAGAGAGAGAATTGTTCTATTTGGAGTTTAAATGTCGAAGAATTTTTTATGTGAATTAGGAATAATAGACGACAAATAAATTTATGTAGAATTGCAGAGAGCTTAGCCATAAAGAAAATTCAGAGACTCCAAATCAGAACCGAGAGCATAACATCGTTGCGCACATGCGCAACAACCGCTGGCTGAAAATTGAGGATAGAGACAGTGGAGGTAACAGATAAGGTTTCCTGTCAGCACTCAACACCTGAGTTTCTGTGAGAAAAAGAGATGGTTTAAAGAAGAGAGATGGTGTTCAACAAAGGGGAAATTAGAAAAGACCCGAATGTGCAGAAATTAATGAAAAAAGAAGACGTGCCAGGGCAAGCCGGCCCGGTCATGGCGGCACCATCCCCATCCGGAGGCCTCTAACTCCCAAGTG
>SEYY01018683.1:45000-52500 GCA_009176605.1 Armadillidium nasatum | reverse complement strand
TATTTTCTATGCTATTATTCTAAAATAACAATAATATTAATAAGAATGATAATAGTAATAATAATGATAGTAATAATAATAATAATAATAATAATAATAATTATAATAATAATAATAATTATAATAATAATGATAATAATAATAACAATAATGATAATAGTAATAATAATAATAATAATAGTAATAATAATAAATATAAAGTTAATAATAATAATAATAATAATAATAATAATAATAATAATAATGATAATGGTAATAATAATAATAAAATATAATAAAATAATATATAATAATAATAATAAAAATAATACTAATTTGTAATAAATTAGATATATCGATTTAAAATTGCTAAAAATAAAGAGATTATAATAATATATATTATATATATATATATATATATATATATATATATATATATATATATATATATATATATATATATATATATATATATATATATATATATATATATATATATATATATATATATATATATATATATATATATATATATATACATTATAAAATACTGACAGATTGTAAATTAAATTTAGGAATTTAGACCAAATTAATAATTTTTCACTAAATATTTTTTTTTTATGTTTCATATGTATGGCATAAAAATTAGCTTACATTATCATTTTTACACATATCAACATGTAAGTTAAATTTATAGACATTCAGCATACACAATTACTTTCAATAACATAATAATTAATAATTTTCCGTATCTAATGACAAAAATATCATAATACCTAATAATTTTCCTTATCTAATGGCAAAAAATAATAATACTTATTAAGTTTCCTTATCTAATGGCAAAAAAATATACCTAATAATTTTCCTTATCTAATGTCAAAAAATTTTAATACTTAATATTTTCTTTATCTAATGGCAAAAAAATTATAATACTTTATAATTTTCCTTACTATTGACAAAAAAATTATAATACTTTATAATTTTCTTTATTTATTGACCAAAAAATTATAGTACTTAACAATTTTCCTTTTTTAATGAAAAAAATTATAATACTTAATAATTTTCCTTATCTAATGGCAAAAAATAGAATACTTAATTTTCCTTATCTAATGGCAAAAAAATTATAATACTTAATAATTTTCCTTTTCTAATGGCAAAAAATTATAATACAATAATTTTCCTTATCTAATGCCAAAAAAATTATAATACTTAATAATTTTCCTTATCTAATGGCAAAAAAAATTATAATACATAATAATTTTCTTTATCTAATGGCAAAAATAATTATAATACTTAATAATTTTCCTTATCTAATAACAATAAAATTATAATACATAATAATTTTCCTTATCTAATGGCAAAAAATAGAATACTTAATTTTCCTTATCTAATGGCAAAAAATAGAATACTTAATTTTCCTTATCTAATGGCAAAAAAATAATAATACATAATAATTTTCCTTATCTAATGGCAAAAAAAAAATTATAATACATTATAATTTTTCTTATCTAATGTCAAAAAAAAAATTATAATACTTAATAATTTTCCTTATCTAATGACAAAAAAAATACTTACAAAGCATGGACCATTGCCAAACAATCTGAAAGTCGCCCTAACACGCAAAAAAGAGCCTCTGTTTTCTAAGCCTTCCAAAGACTAATAACTTCTCAATATTGAAAAACTTTGCTAATCCTCGCAAAGGAGAAATATTATTGCCAGGATGTGTCGAACAAGAGTGGAGGGGAAAAGGAGGAAAGGAGTTGAGTTCATATTATGATTTAAGAGTGGTTCATTGTTATAAATCTGGCTATAAATTTGGCTCTAACCCTCAATCAATATTGGGGAGGGAAAATGGCCAGATTTTAGGAGAAAGTAGCCAGATTTTACGGACAGGAACATCGCTTTTTCTTATATACTAGTAATAGAAGTTGTTTTATTACATATTATGGGATTTCCTTTCTTATACGTTTTATCAGTAAAATAATAATAATAATAAAAATAATAATAATAATAATAATAATAATAATAATAATAATAATAATAATAATGATAATAATAAGAATAATAATAATGATAATAATAATTTTTATTATTATTATCATTATTATTATAATAATAATAAAAATAATAATAATAATAATGATTTAAACCTAAAATAATAATAATAATAAATAGCAATAATAATAATCATAATAATAGTAATAATAATAATAATAATAATAATAATAATAATAATAACAATAATAATAATAATAATAATAATAATAATAATAATATATAATAATAATAATAATAATAATAATAATAATAATAATAATAATAATAATAATAATAATAATAATAATAATAATAATAATAATAATAATAATTTAAAACAAAAATTAAAATTATAAAGACAAATAACAAATGTTATTTCTACTACCACTAATACTACTACTATTGTTGCTTCAACTACTACTACTACTACTTAGTTAGGTAGGATTCATGTTTCACCCTTCGAACTGCAAGTGTACGTGCGTTGTAACTTACTTCTGTAAGAGGAACTCAAAGTTCAAATAAATTGAATAGACATAAAAACTTTTTCTCTTTATTAAACGAGGCTTCTGCAATAAATACATTTCAATTTTTAGAAAGTTCATTCTCTAATTATCAAAATAAATACAGACAAAATAATATAAAATAAAAAGAATATTACCAGGCAACAAATTTTATCACTCTGATCTAAAATACATATATTTAACCAAAATATAAAGTAGAATATTGTAAGGCAGTCCCTAATTATAACAATACTTTAACATAAATAAAGGAAAACGTAATGCGGAATATTGCAAATATTATCTCATATTTTCTTTTTACACATGAATAGGAACGAACTTTTGTTCACGACTGTACATCTCATAACTCAAAACTCTAACATGAATACAGGAAAGTCTAAAACAGAATAATACAAAGATACAACTCACAAAACAGAACTCTAACATTAATATAGGAAAGCCTAAAACAGAATATTACAAAGGTACATCTCATAACTCAAAACCTTAACATTAATACAGGAAAGTCTAAAACAGAATATTACAAAGATACAACTCATAACTTAAAACTATCATAAATACAAGAAAGCCTAAAACGAGTATTACAAAAGTATACTTAAAACCTTAACATAAATAAAGGAAAGTGCTAAGCATAATATTACAAAGGTACAACTCATAACTCAAAACTCAAACATGAATACAGGAAAACCTAAAGCAGAATATTACAAAGGTACAACTCAAAACTCAACACCCTGACATGAATACAGGAAAACCTAAAACAGAATATTCGAGGTTCGAGGTTCGAATCTCCGATCCAGTTACCTGAACGGACATAAAAAATTGTCGTTTGTAAGGGAATTTCTGTAGTTAATTAATTAATTACAGTTTGGGGAAAAGCGTTGACACTCATCTCTATACTCACATTCCGCTTAAAAACATTGCCAATACTTACAACGTTCCACTCTATTTCAACACATACAATATCACATTCTCTCTAAATTGCTCATAAAGAGAAGGTCTGCCTATCAAGGATACGAAACCACGCCCATCGGTAGTCAAAAATATACTTGATTGGGCCGTATCGGAGCAGGGTTTTCCTATCCAAAACCCAAATAGTCTTTGTAACTTCTCAACTTCGTGAGAAATAACATATAACCCAATTTCCCCAGGATACCCTCCTCGAATAGGGCTCTGATCGTAATAAACGGTGATAACAAAAAAATTTGTAAGACAAGGCTAACATACACATACACACACACACACACCCACACCCACACCCACACCCACAACACATATATAAATATAATATATAATATATATATATATAATATATAATATATATATATATATATATATATTATTTATTTTTATTTATATATAATAGAGTTCTATACTGTATAACGCGGAACAAAATAATACAATAAAAATAAGATCAAATATAATCAAATATAATGTAAAACAATAAAATACAATATAATAAAGAAGAAGGACTTGTGATACAATACAATATAATTCAATAACGTATAATTTAATATAATACTACACAATAAAATACAATATAATTCAGAAGTAGGAGTGTGATAAAATACAATATAATTAAATAACACACAATATAATACAATAAAACACGATAAAATAAAATATAATTTATTTTCATACAATTTAATACAATACTACATGATAAAATACAATATAATTTATTTTCATACAATTTAATACAATGCTACACAACGAAATACAATATAATACAATACAGTATAAGATGAAACAATTTTATTGAAGACAGTTTACTAAAGTATAAACAATGCTAAAAAATACATTGCAATAAGAACCAATACATTACAATGTAATAAAATATAATAAAATATAATGCACAGGAATAAAAAAACACATTGAAATTCTATACAATAAAATAAAATTCCCTGAAAAAACATTACAATACATTTGAACTCTTTTTTTTTTTTTTTTTTTTTTTTTTTTTTTTTTTTTTTTTCTAATTTGCTTCAATTTTGTAATTTATTTTACTGTTTTTACCTTCTCTTTGTTATGTATTTTTCAGAATTTTTATGGCATGTTTTTCTTTTTTTTTATATCATGATTTTTTTTTTCTTTTTATAAAATGTTTTTAAACTTTTTTCTTTTTTTTTTTTACTATTTTCAATAATTTTACTTTGATTTATGTTCTCTGTTTTTACATATACTTTATTATTTCTTTTTTTATTTATCTTTTATTTTACGATTTTGAATATTTTTCTTCTATTTCTTTTCTCTCTTTTTACATGTACCTTATTATTTCTTTTTTTAAAAATTTTATTTCATATTTTACCATTTTGAATACTTTTCTTCTATTTCTTTTTCTCTCTTTTTGCATGTACCTTATTTCTTCTATTATATATATATATATATATATATATATATATATATTATATATATATATATATATATATAATATATATATATATATATATATATATATATATATATATATATATATATATATATATTTATATTATATATATATATATATATATATATATATATATATATATATATTATATATAATATAATATATATATATATATATATTATATATATATATATATATTTTTATTTAAACATTTTCAAATTATTTTTTTATTTTTAAAAACATTTAATCAGCAAATAATTTACTTAATGGAAATTTAAATTTAAATTTACTTTCAAAAAAAATATTGTTAAAATATTTTAAAAAAATATATTTTATGATAAAAACTGTCTGGATCAATTCACAATAATTGTTTTTGGAAATAAATTTTAGCTTACTAAATATTTCATAAATTTATGTTGCATTATATTAGATAGTTTCATTTGATATTATATTTTACATTTTAAAATATTAAAGTTTTAAAATTATTCGCTAAAATTTTAATTTAAAATTTCTAATTCAATTCAATGATTAAATTTTTAAAAGAAATTTAATTTTTTAAAGTTGATTAAACTAATAATAGAAGAAAATTATTATTATTGTAGAACAATAAAAACGAAGAGAAAATCAAGTTTTTGAACAAATGGTTAGTATTAAAAAAAAAAAAATCTAAATATCTATATGTTTATCTATATATTTATCTTTTTACTTAAATTTCAATCTATCGATATATATATATATAATATATATATATATATATATATATATATATATATATATATATTATATATATATATATATATATATATATATATATATATATATATATATATATATATATATATATATATATATATATATATATATATATATATATATATATATATATATATATATATATATATATATATATATATATAATATATATATATATATATATATATATAATATATATATATATATTTATATATTATATATATTATATATATATATATATATATATATATATATAATATATATATATATATATATTACCAACGTTAAAACAAATACTAAACATGATCAGTAAAACAAATATCGAAAAGTATTAGCTTAAATAACATGTAAGCTAAAGTATGGTCATACGGATTATAAGATTAGGATAATTAGCTCTTGTCAACACACCACACACAAAAGCACACAATCATACAATCTCACACTCACACACACACACACACACTGAAAAATTCTTTTTCACCTTTTTTGAATTTCAGAGTATTACAGGTGTGTTAGTTATGTAAATTGAACAAAAAAAAAAAATTACTTTTTGTTAATTTTTGCATAAAATAAGATTGATTGTTCTTATTTTTTGTTCTTGTAAAATCCTTTTTCTATTCACATAATCGTATTTGCCCACCTATTCGTGTTTGTATTATGTGTATGCACTTATGACTGTATTTATGACTGTGTGTATGTATTTTTACATATGTATGTTTGTATATATATAATATATATATATATATATATATATATATATATATATATATATTATATATATATATATATATATATATATATGCATGTATGTATATATGTATTATGTATATATGTATATGTATTTATTGTTACATGTACGTATGCATGTATGTATGTGTGTGTGTACGTATGAATGTTTTTTTTTCGTTCTTGTTCTTTAACCTTTTTTGCTCTCACTAAATATCTATCTATGTAACTGTTATAATATATATATATATATATATATATATATATATATATATATATATATATATATATATATATATATATATATATATATATATATATATATATATATATATATATATATATATATATATATATATATATATATATATATATATATAATATATATATATATATATATATATATATATATATATATATATATAATATATATATATATATTATATATATATATATATATATATATATATATATATATATATATATATATATATATATATATATATAATATATATATATATATAATATATATATATATATATATATATATTATATATATATATATATATATATATATATATATATATATTATATATATACCCCAGGTGGCTGTATAATATATTTTTTATCATTATTTAAAACCATATTTTAAGTTTTTTGAAAACTTTTCACTCACTTTAAAAGGAAAATAGTGTCTCATGTCTTAAAACAATTTAGTGAATTGCTCTCATATGTTTTAACTAATCCAAAAAATTGGGTTAAACTTTCTCCCATGAGCAGCGTCAAAACCGTTACTCAACGTAATGATCTCTAAATCTTTATTACAAAAGTTTTTGAGTCATTGTTGTAATTAAGAAACTAATGACATTCAAGTTCAAGACTTTGGGATAATATTTTTATTTTTATTTTTCTCTATTTTAGTTTTATTTTATTAACATGTGTTTAGATTTGATGTTATTTGGCCTACTTTTATGAAAAATGTGTATATATATATATATATATATATATTATATATATATATATATATATATATATATATATATATATATATATATATATATATATATATTATATATATATATATATATATATATAATATATATT
>SEYY01018683.1:35000-40000 GCA_009176605.1 Armadillidium nasatum | reverse complement strand
ACTTAAAAAGAAAAAAAATATCTATAATTAGATAAAGCAAAATAATATTATCTACTTCCAGATGCAAAATTACGTACGTATTTTTCTTAATTAAATAGTCTATCTCCCTCAATCTTGGAAGAACTCCATAAAACCTTCAAGCATTGTAAAAATGGAAATGTTTTTTGAAAGCCACTGTGATATGTGGAGGGCTCAGAGTTAAAGTGAATCAAGTCCATGAGACTCATTTCTGAGAAAATACATCTAAAAGTTGATTAGCTACTATTAAATAACATTGAACTTAATTAATGAACATTGAACTTAATTAACATTAAAATTGAAATACTGACTTGATTCACTATTACACAAAAAATATAACATTTTTACTCTACTATAGCATTATTAGTGGAAATGGGTAAAATGTGGACTTGATTCACTTTAACTCTGAACCGTCAATATGTTAATCTATGTACATTGTGTTTGGTAGTAGATTACTGATCAAACTTTATATAATTAGGAGACCTGAAAGAGGGAGGACGGTGTGTTCTTCCAAAAGGACTTTTTTTTTTTTTGTTTTTTTTTTTTGTTATTTTATTTTTTATTTCCTTGGGATTAATCTTAAGATTTTTATGCTACACTGCTGTGTGTTTGTATATATATATATATATATATATATATATATATATATATATATATATATATATATATATATATATATATATATATATATATATATATATATATATATATATATATATATATATATATATATAAATATATATATATATATATATATATATATATATATATATATATATATATATATATATATATATATATATATATATATAATAATTTCAGGAAAGTTTTCGCTCATTATTTGTTTTAAAATGTTGAAAAAATTTGTATTTCATTTTTTAGTTTTTATATATTTTTATTTAATTTTATTTTACCACTTCTGAATAAATAAGTTAAACAAATTCTAATTGCTTTAGAAAATTATATGTTTCTTTTTTTTTCATTTTTTCTTGAAGAAAATGAAAAGAAAAAAATGTTCTGTTAACAAAAAAAGTTTCCCCTCACCTCCAAAAAAAAAATTCCCTAAAAGAAAATAAAATCCCCCTAAAAAAAACTTAAATTCGTAGTGAAAAAATTCGGTTTAACGAGTATTTATGTTAATTTGCTTTATGTTTCCTCGGGGAAAATATTTTACTTATTCCTCAAATAAATTTTTTTTCTTTTACGGCACTCTCGTCTCCAATTCTGAACCTTCTTCGTAAATACGAATAGATTCGGATTATATAAATGTATGCAATTATTTAAATGTATAACCTGTATATATGAATTTATACATTAAAATTCAGGGCAGTTATTACTCCATATATTTCTTTACATAAATGTATCTAGTTTAAACGTATATAAAAGTTGCAAATGATAACCTTTAAATTTGTTTATGCTCTAAGGTTGCAAACGAAAACCTTTATATTTGTTTATGCTTTTTCTTCCAACCAGTAGTAAAGGAGCTGTTTTGCAGGCTATTTTTAAACTGCTTGAGAAGATTTTAATTTTGGGTAAAAAAAGAACAGAAATTTTTTATTAAAAAAAAAATTTGAAGATGTTTAGATAAGAATATGTGTTATAAAATAATATTTACATTTAAAAAAGCTGTTTCAAGGTTTTTATAAAAGACCTAGTTCTTTTCTCGCATCTTATTAGTAGCTAAAATGAAGTAGGAAAGTAGAAAAGTAGATGAAAGAAAGTAAGAGAGAAAGCTAGAAAGTATAAAATTAAAAATAGGAAAGTATATATAGGAATATTGGAAAGTAGAAATTAAGGAATACAAGTTGAATCAAGAAAATAGTAAATATGAGGCAAAGTATGAAAATGGAAATAAAAATATTTGAAAGTAGAAGTAAGAAAGTAGGAAAGTATATATTAAAGGAGTAGGTTAATAAGAACGTGGAAACTGGAAAGAATAAATTGAAAAGTAGGAAAATAGAAGCAAGAAAGTAAGATTGTACAGAAGAAAACTGTAAAAAGTAGAAGTAGGAAAGTATTTGAAAGTATAAAAATAGATGCAACAAGAGGTAATAGTTGACATAGATTAACGTATGAATAAGAATATATGAGTAGCAGTAGAAATGTAATAGTAAAGTATAAAAGGGAAAATAGCAAAGTAGGAAAAAGAATGGATGAAAGTAGAAATACAAATGTAGTAGTAAAGTATAAAAGGGAAAACAGCAAAGTAAGAATAAGAATGTATGCAAATAGAAGTAGGAAACTAGATATAGGAAAATAATGACTGTGAAGTAAGAAACCAGTAGAAAGTAGTAAGGAAGTTTGAAAGTAACATAGGAATATAAAAGTAAGATAGCAGTAGAAAGTAGTAAGGAGGTTTGAAAGTAAAGTAGGAATATAGAAGTAAATATGCAGTAGAAAGTAGTAAAGATGTTTGAAAGTAAAGTAGAAGCAAAATGCAGTAGAAAATTGAAAGGAGGTTTGAAAGTAAAAGTAGGAAAGTAGAAGAAAGAAATCATGATAATAGTAGTAAGGTATGAAAAAGAATTGTGAAAGTTAAAAAATGAATTAGATAAAAATGAAATAGATAGAAATGAAATAAATAATCAGGAAAGTAGAATTAGGAATATAGAATTTAGAAAGTATGAAAGTAGTTGGAAAATAGGAAGTGAAAAAAGTATTTTATATTTTAATCTTTATCACGAAAACATGATTGTTAATTTTAACTTGTATTCAATATTATTATTATTATTATTATTATTATTATTATTATTATTATTATTATTATTATTATTATTATTATTATTATTATTATTATTATTATTATTATTATTATTATTATTATTATTATTATTATTATTATTATTATTATTATTATTATTATTATTATTATTATTATTATTATTATTATTATTATTATTATTATTATTATTATTATTATTATTATTATTATTAAGATTACTATTATTATTATTATTATTATTATTATTATTATTATTATTATATTATTATTATTATTATTATTATTATTATTATTATTTTAATATAACTGTATCTTTAGTAAGAAAAAATCATAAAACTAAATTTAATTAAATTAAAAAAATTAATTAATTAACATTTTAAAATAAAATTTTTCTAAAAGTATAAAAATGATGAATAAATTAAATAAATAAACCAAAATTGAAAATGAAACGCAATTCAAAATTGAAATTGAAAAAAAATATTTATTTTTTTTTCCAATAAAAATTTCATTTAAATATGAATTTAAAATAAATTTCGGAAATCTTCTTTTTCTATTTTTGAAAAAAAAAAAAAAAAAAAATTTTATTTTTTATTTTTTAATCTATTTTTATTTTATTTCATCTTTTTTTTTATTTTATGAATTCAATAGTGATCGATGAGACCATTTCTATAAGACCTTTTACAATCTTTAATTTATGTATTCTTATACACCTACATTAACATTCAGTTTCGTGTCATATATATATATATATATATATATATATATATATATATATATATATATATATATATATATATATATATATATATATATATATATATATATATATATATATATATATATATATATATATATATATATATATATATATATATATATATATTATAAAAACTTTACATCTCACGGGCATTGTCCTATTCGAGGAGAGGAACTTTTCTAGGTAGAATATACCCAGGATCCCCGAGTGGGATCGAACCGGCACCCTCAAGAACGTTTGTCAATCACTCTACCGTTTGTGCCACTGTAGACATATACACTTTTCCTTTATGTATTCTAAATATACATAAGCAATAAATATTATTTTAATATCAAATATACATAAATATAAATGCATGATTAATAAAGTTATTTCGAAAGGGTGTTTTTCCCTTAAGTATGTATACATTGTTTTTTCATGTAAGTTTATAAATATACATTAGCAACTAATTCATCCAATATCAAATATACATAAATATGCATCTTAATGATATACATTGTTATATTATGTATTCTGAATATAAATAATGAATTAATAATCAATTAGTAATCAATTAATAATCTTAATATCAAAAATGCATGAAAAAAGTTACAAGGAGTGAATGAGAACTTTAAATTTGAAAAAAATACTTGAGTATTTTATTTAAAAAAAAAAAAAAAAAAAAATCAATATTTATAAAGTTGCTAAAAAATTATAAAACGTAATATAAAATTTATTACAAAAAATTTAATATAGAAATTATAAAAATTATTCTATTTATAAAAATTTATGAGGGAGGTTCTCAATTCTAGCTTCCTTTTATACGTTTATATGGGCTTGTATATCAGAGATGGAGATTACAGCCTCCTATGGGAGATACATTTTATTCCTTATTTTGCTATTATGTATGGAAAAAATTCATGAAAAACATTCATACAAGTTCCAAAGAAAGATGTTCTGAAAACCCAAAGGGGATGCCTGCTCCAATTCTCCTAAATATTCTGAAGCATTAGCAGAGGGGGTAGGTAGGGAGTTAAAAAAAATTACACAATATTTTGATATTTCAAGAGAAAAGCAGAGGAGGAGGGGGAGGGGGAGGGGAGGGGAGGGGGAGGGGAGGTTGGAGAAGTGGGGAGAGGGATTCCTTCACAAAAGGATAAACAATTAAATGGGAAGAACATAATCGAATGATTCCTGATAAGCAGCTGGAACCATCCCACAGAAATGTGGAAGAAAAGGGATATATATATATATATATATATATATATATATATATATATATATATATATATATATATATATATATATATATATATATATATATATATATATATATATATATATATATATATATATATATATATATATATATATATATATATATATATATATATATATATATATATATATATATATATATATATATATATATATATATATATATATATATATATATATATATATATATATATATATATATATATATATATATATATATATATATATATATATATATATATATAT
>SEYY01018683.1:2500-15000 GCA_009176605.1 Armadillidium nasatum | reverse complement strand
TTGCTTGCTCTTTATAGGGATGTTGTTCTGCCCTGGTCTGAGTACTCCTCACACATCTGGTTGATTCTACACACACAGCTCTTCTCGAAAAGGTGAAGCCTAGGGCTTTAGTCGTATAAACTCTTTTGCTCTTACTTACTCTCTTCAATCTCTTTCTGCCCGTCAAATTGATGAGTCACTCTTTCTATATTATCGCTTTTTCAACGGACACTGCTCTTCGGAACTCTCATGTCGTATACCTCTTCCGTTGAGAAGAGCTCAAGCGACCCGACTTTCTACACATCTCATCCTTTTTCTGTCCAACTCTCCGACCCCAGACTTAACCGCTATGCGCAATCTTACATGTACTCTACTGGTAAAGTCTGGAACACACTCCTTTTATCTGTTTTCCCAACTTCCTTTGACTTGCAACACTTTTAAACGCCGTGTATCGGGACATGTCGGACATTGACGACCAGATGTCCGGTATTTCCTCGACTCTGGTGGTAATTCGTAGACCTCTGGCCTTTGTCCACCAAAAATTTTTTTTTATTACATATAATATAAATATATTCATAGTGAGAGTCGGAGAAGAATACTAGAGATAGTATTATATATTAATATATATATATATTATATATATATATATATATATATATATATATATATATATATATATATATATATATATATATATATATATATAATATATATATATATATTATATATATTAATTATAAAAAATGAATGTATATATTTTTAATATGTTAATTACATTAAAATCAATTCATCTTGAAAGAGGTTTCAAAAGCGTCTAAAATGAATAAATAAATAGATAAATAAATAAATAAATAAAATAAAAAATAAAAAATAAAAAATAAAAGAATAAAATAAATGAAAAAAAAAATTTGCAACAAACAAATAATATATTTGGACAAAGGAAAATATCGATATAATGATTACTATCGACAGAACCCAATTTACTGAAATAATTATTACGTTAATCGCACAAAAATAAACGATTTATTTTGCGGAAGGTTAGATATATTGATTAGTAGTTGCAATGTCAGTACTAATTATATGAATTTAATTAGTAATTAAAATAATTTCTTTTTACATCGTTGATGTTTAAATATATCGATTATTTTATTGATTATTTTGTATAGTCTGAGTGTGAAATTAAATTAGCAATTTCTTTATAATCAATACAATAACATCAATACAAGCTAACCCAATAAATAGCAATCCTTTGAAAAAATAAATAGAGTTTTAACCTAGACTAAAAGTGATAGATTTTGTTCATAATATATCCAGTGTTTCTCTTTTCACTAATGTTATTATTACTACCATTACTATTATTATTAATAATAGTAATAGCAACAATGAAAATGAGAGTAATATTTATGATAATAATAGTAACAATAATAATAATTATAATAATAATAATAATAAAAATTATAATAATAATAATAATAATAAAAGTAAAAATGTTAATGAAAAGAAAAGTAATTTAAATAATAGTATTAAAAATAATGATAATAACAATTATGATAATTATAATAATGATAACAAAAATAATAATGGTAGTAAAAATAATGGCAATCAAGATAATAATAGTAGTAATAGTTTAATAATAATAATAATAATAATTATAATATCATTGTTAATAATAGCAACAACAACAGTAACAACAACAACAACAATAATAATAATAATATATAATAATAATAATAATAATAATAATAATAATAATAATAATAATAATAATAATAATAATAATAATAATAATAATAATAATAATAATAATAATAATAATAATAATAATAATAATAATAATATTCTTTAGTACTCATCTCCTCATGCGATCGTTCTTTCTTGCTAGTATTTCATCTCTCTTTATTATTTAATTCGTTTCCGTTAGATAATTAGTCCTGAAATCTTCGTGAGTGAGATTTCTTTTTGGCATGTCTTTTTCCTTTCTCTACACCAATATTGGTTATCGTTCTAGTCCCAATATAATGACTATCTTTATTATTAACATTAAGTTACAGTAAGTAACACAAGTTACATTAAGTAGTATTAAGTAACATACAGTTTTAACATTTACTCTTGAATTTGTCTTTGAATCTCTAATATTTATGTTCTTCCTTTTTATCAACATCCTAGGCTTCACATTTCAACAGTCATAATTTCCTTTATTTATTTTCTCTTAATGAGTCTCGTTTCTGTCGGTAGGATAGCGCTAGTGTCGTCACCCTTTTGTTCATTATTTTATTTCTCTCTAGCAATGATTCTCCAGTTATTACGTAACATAATTTATATCATTTTGAAATTCTTAAACGTTACTAGGGTTCTCCGAGATCCATATCTTCAAATTTTGCAAAATTAAACCAAACCGTTTAAAGTTTGTATCGCTTTAGTTATGCTTTCTTACTTTTTTTTTTTTTAAGGATTTTTACCCAATTTGTTATATGGTATAAATAATTATAGCAATGATAATCAAAATAATAATAATAATAGTAATAAAAATAATAGCAATAATGATAATAATAATAATAATAATAATAATAATAATAATAATAATAATAATAATAATAATAATAATAATAATAATAATAATAATAATAATAATAATAATAAATAATAATTAAAAATTAATTAAAAAAATAATTAATTAATAATAATAATAATAAAAATAATAATAATGATAATAATAATAATAATAATAATAATAATAATAATAATAATAATAATAATAATAATAATAATAATAATAATAATAATAATAATAATAATAATAATAATAATATAAAGAATAGTAATCATAGTAATAATAGTAGTTGTTTATTGGGAGCGGATTTCTACCTCATTTGTTGAATGGCATAAAATCAATATATTTCCTAATGATTTTTCTTTTTCCACTCTCCTTACTTCTATCTTCACCTCTAAAGCTTCTCTACCTCAATTAATAATTACAATATCATCAGCAAACAACGTAGACCACGAAAATTGTTCCTTGAAATCATTTACCAAAGAACAATAATATAAGATCGAAAATATGGGATCGCAATAAAAATTCTTGATTTAGTCCCATTCCCCCTGTGTAGTTTTAAATCACTTTCAAAGTACATAGAATGACAATTATAACAATAAAAGTGATTATAATAATAATTGTAGTAAGAATAATTATAATAATAATTAATAATAATAATATTAATAATAATAATAATAATAATAATAATAATAATAATAATAATAATAATAATAATAATAATAATAATAATAATAATAATAATAATAATAATAATAATAATAATAATAATTATAATAATAATATTGATAATAACATTAATGCTAATAACATTAATATTAAAAGTATTTATTATATTAGCAATAATGAAATGAAACATAATTATGACTTTTAAAAAGTAATAATATTAATAATAATAATAATAATAATAATAATAATAATAATAATAATAATAATAATAATAATAATAATAATAATAGTAATAATAATAATAATAATCATAATATCATTAATGATAATAACATTAATATTGAAAATATTTATAAGATTAGTAATAATAATTTGAAGCATAATTATAATTTTAATAATCATAATATTAATAATTCGTCAGCAAATAAGTCATAAAAGTCGAAATTTTATAATTTCGTCAGCGAAATGAGGATTCGAACCGAGGTCTTTAACCTGGTAAGACAGAGTATTACCTCTGCACCACGACAAACCAAGTAATAATAGTAATATTAATAATAATTATATTAATAATTATAATAATAAGTAATAACAATAATAGTGGTATTAATAACAAAAATAGGATTATAAATTAATATAAATTTTAAAAGTATTAATAGTTTTAATAATAATAATTATCAATAATATTATAAATCTTATTAAATATAATAATAATAATAATAATAATAATAATAATAATAATAATAATAATAATAATAATAATAATAATAATAATAATAATAATAATAATAATAATAATAAATAATAACTAATATTTTTAAAGCTGTAATATATATTATATATTATATATATATATATATATATATATATATATATATATATATATATATATATATATATATATATATATATATATTATATATATATATATATATATATATATATATATATATATATATATATATATATATATATATATATATATATATATATATATATATATATATATATATATATATATATATATATATATATATATATAATATATTTATATATGTTTATATTATATAATAATCTTATAATTGAATATATATATATATATATATATATATATATATATATATATATATATATATATATATATATATATATATATATATATATATATATATATATATATATATATATATATATATATATATATATATATTTTATATATATATATATATATATATATATATATATATATATATATATATATATATATATATATATATATATATATATATATATATATATATATATATATATATATATATATATATATATATATATATATATATATATATATATATATATATATATATATATATATATATATATATATATATATATATAGTATATATATATATATATATATATATATATATATATATATATATATATATATATATATATATATATATATATATATATATATATATATATATATATATATATATATATATATATATATATATATATGTATATATATTCTTAAGTTTTTCAATCTTCAGAAGATTGAAAACCCGAAGGAGGAATAACGGTATGAAGTATCCATTGAATTCTTGAAATTATCGAAATTATATCATTGAATGAGAGATAAAATTTTATATTAATTTTTATATTAAAATTTTTTCCCCTATTTCTAATTAATATAAGATTAGATAGCATTAATTTTTAAATTATTAATTAAATACGATTAATTATTTAATTATTGATTAAGTATTTAATTTGTAGTATTATCAGATACTTTGGGGATCTATTCTTTATTTGATGAGTGGAATTAAATTTTTTTGTGAATATCGGAATAATACATAAAGTATGTAAAACAGAAATACACACTATATATATATATATATATATATATATATATATAGATATATATATATATATATATATATATATATATATATATATATATATATATATATATATATATATATATATATATATATATATATATATATATATATATATATAGATATATATATATATATATATATATATATATATATATATATATATATATATATATATATATATATATATATATATATATATGTATATTATATATATATATATATATATATATATATATATATATATATATATATATATATATATATATATATATATATATATATATATATATATATATATATATATATATATATATATATATATATATATATATATATATATATATATATATATATATATATATATATATATATATATATATATATATATATATATATATATATATATATATATATATATATATATATATATATATATATATATATATATATATATATATATATATATATATATATATATATATATATATATCGATACCATCTGTGTACGTGCTATTTTTATCAATGATATAAAATCACTAAAAAATGAATTTTCTGAAATAGAAAAAGTGAATTGCTTACAAAAACATTTAAAATTCCCTTACAAACAAATGCTGATAAATACCATGCAAATTTAAAACCCATACACATTACCCTGCTTTTCCTCTTCTATCTTCTTTTCTTTTAATTTTTATATCCATTTATTTGCATCTCTTTTATAAAAACTAAATAAAATCATTCGCCAAAATCCCGTAAACATTTCTTCCCGCCAAAATCTTTTAGAACCTTTTTTTTTTCCCCGCGAAAGAAAAGTGCATCTGAAAATTGGCGGGAGTTCCCCATTGGAATGTGCGATTGAAAGCTATGTTTATTTTTCTGAATTTGTGCCTAATGCTTTTCTTTTCTTTTTTTTCCCCCTCATTTTTGTGTTAGTGGTATGCATATTACTTGATTTTTCAGTCATTCACACACACACACATACATATATATATATATATATATATATATATATATATATATATATATATATATATATATATATATATATATATATATATATATATATATATATATATATATATATATATATATATATATATATATATATATATATATATATATATATATATATATATATATATATATATATATATATATATATATATATATATATATATATATATATATAGGTCAGACTTTACATTAGCGGCCATGCATAACTCAGAAACTACTAACCGTACATTAAAAAGGATATATATTTTTGAAATCCTTGGGTCATTTCCAGTAAGAAAAGTATAAAAAATTGTTAAAAAAATTTAAAAAAAAAATATGTTTAAAAATGTACGACAACGTGCAAATTAAAATCTTTCGATTGTAAGAAATTTGTGTCAGTTCGCTTTTAGACACGATGTGGGGAGGTTGTCGTTAAATGAACCACTTAAATATTTCAAAAACAGAACATATTTTCCAATTTCTAAAATTTTTTAAAAAGATGACATTGTGAATGTGAATTGCATCACCAATAATTTAGCGAAATCTCTTTTCTCCTGATTGGCAAAGATTCGTGTAGAAGATTCTAACTATTTTGTTGGAAATGTTATTTATGTAATAAGAGTTTTATAACTTACGATGTTGATGATTTTAATTCGTCTTTGCGTGAACACAATCTTAAAAGAACACGGAATTGATGTTGAAAATATGTTTATAAGACATAACTGATGTTGAGAGTATGGATGCAATGTATTTGGTCACTAATGTGTAAATAGAAACAGTTTTTAAAAGGAACACAGAGATGATGTTAAAAGTATGTCAAAAATATTTTTCATCACTGATGTGCATAGGAAATTTTTTTTGGATTGAACACAGAATTGATGTTGATACAGATACAGACATTATTCACTTGACTGCTATCAAAATAGAGCAGACTACTGTAAAAGAAATACAACAAGCCTTGAACTTCAGACAATCGACAAACAAAAGGTAAACGACCAACAAACGACTTAAAAACAAACCAAAAAACCGCAAATCAAAATCATAACAACAGACTAATAGAAGGCAACAAACCAACAAACACTTTGAATAATCAGTAGACAACAAAGAGTAAGCAGTAGATAATTTTCAGCAAAAATATCAGAGGGATTATTAATGATCGAAGGTAGCAGACAAGTAACAACAAACATCAATCAAAAGACGAAAAAATGGCAGAGGACAAACAAAAGACAGGTGACAACAAAATTTCAAACAAAAACAGACAGCCAGCAAAATAAAAGCAAACAGGAGAAACAGATAAATGACAAATAGCAGATACAACGTACAATGGAAAAGTGACATCATTCAACAGACAAATGACAACCTACACCTGGCCTCAAAATGAATGACACCAACTTGACGACAAAGACAACAAAGTACAGGCAACATTATATATTTATATATATATATATATATATATATATATATATATATATATATATATATATATATATATATATATATATATATATATATATATATATATATATATATATATATATATATATATATATATATATATATATATATATATATATTATATATATATATATATATATATATATATATATATATATATATATTATATATATATATATATATATATATATATATATATATATATATATATATTATATATATATATATATTATATTATATAAAATATATATATATATATATATATAAATATAAAAAAAAAAAAAGTAATTAAAAGATAAAAGGTTTCAATAAATAAGTTTATTTTAAAAAAAAAAAACGTTTTTGAGTTATTAAAAACACATCTACATACAAAATAATGTCATCTGGTAATTTGAAATTATTTCAATAATAATAATAATAATAATAATAATAATAATAATAATAATAATAATAATAATAATAATAATAATAATAATAATAATAATAATAATAATAATAATAATAATAATAATAATAAATAATAATAATAATAATAATAATAATAATAATAATAATAATAATAATAATAATAATAATAATAATAATAATAATAATAATAATAATAATAATAATAATAATAATAATAATAATAATAATAATAATAATAATAATAATAATAATAATAATAATAATAATAATAATAATAATAATAATAATAATAATAATAATAATAATAATAATAATAATAATAATAATAATAATAATAATAATAATAATAAGCAAATATTTCTTTTAAATGATAATTACCAATTATGTAAAAACTTCAGTGAGTATCTAACAAACATTTATTTTTATGGTTTGTCTAATAGTGACAAGGGAAATGAAAGCTTAGTAATGTGAATTGCATCACCAATAACTTTGCGAAATCTCCTTTCTCCTGATTGGCAAAGATTCGTGTAGAAGATTCTAACTATTTTGTTGGAAACGTTATTTATGAAATAAAAGTTTTATAACTTACGATGTTGCTCTTTTATTATTGTTGTTCCTGTTCTACTTACCAACAATTGGTGAATGGATATTTGGATGTGCCTTTAGAGTTGCTTTGTTAAGGTTGATGTATATCTGCAACTTATAGGTTTTTAATTGTTAGAGTAATATTTTATTATTAATAATGAATTTTATATTCAGGTAGCCGGGTTTAAGTATAAATTTTCTGCTCCATCTCTTGTTCTGAGCATTATTTTTATTGAGCTATTTTGAGCTTAAATTTTTCCCGAGCCATTTTTAAAGAGATGACTTTGTTGGGCTCAGATATTTTGATGATATTTTTACGACTTCACAAAATTAAATTGAACCAACTTGATTCTTGACGATCCTTAATACTTTTGAAATTAATTTTGGCTTTTAAAATTAAAAAATTGGAAAATAAACTCATATTTTCAGACATTTTTCTCACTAGGATTACTATTAGTGTCAAGAACTGATTTTTTTTTTTAAATTTAAGATTAACAGAAATGAAACAATGATAATTGCGATCATTTGTTATCATGGGAGTTGTCACGTATAAAATTTGGTATTAAAAAGCATTTCTTCCTGAAAGCTTTTGGCATTATGTTGATTTAACTTTATCAAAGAGCAAATTTTGAATATTAAATCTATTTTTCAAGATTTTAGGAAACCTTGAATATTTTTTTGTCCAATTATTAATTCTATCAAACAAGAGCAAAATATTTCAGGCCTTTATAAGATACCAGACAAAGACTGTCATTTCTTAAGCATTGGTGAAACCTCTGACATTATTAGAAGAATATAAGCTGTTCTTCTTCCTATTTAATTTAATGATTTTAATTCGCCTTTGCGTGAACACAGAATCTTAAAAGAACACGGAATTGATGTTGAAAATATGTTTATAACACATAATTGATGTTGAGAGTATGGATGCAATGTATTTGGTCATTAATGTGTAAATAGAAACAGTTTTTGAAAGGAACACAGAGATGATGTTAAAAGTATATCAAAAATATTTTTCATCACTGATGTGCATAGGAAATTTTTTGGTGATGGAACACAGAATTGATGTTGAGAGCATGCCTACAATATATTTCGTAACTAATGTGCAAATAGAAACAGTTTTTGAAAGGAACACAGAAATGATTTTGAAAGTAACACAGAGATGATGTTTAAAGTATGTCAAAAAAAATTTTCATCACTGATGTGAATAGGAAATTTTTGGGGTATGGAACACAGAATTGATGTTGAGAGTATATCTACAATATATTTCGTCACTAATGTGAATAGGAACCAATTAACTCTTGTAAAAACAAAGGATCTTAAAAGGCACACACAAAAATGATATTAAAAGAATGTCTATATTATTTTTCATCACATTTATATAAGAATAATTTTTCTGAATTATTTTTATTCACAAAATATGTTCACAGTTTTAATTGTTTTAATCATGGTTATATAAAATTTAATTTTACCAATTAAATTCTCAAAAAGTTCTTACTCTATATATCTGTATGTCTTAACAGTAACGTAACAGCATAACAACATAAATAATCTTGTTTGAACTGAGGCTATGTTGTTTAAATAAATGAGAAGTTTTAACTGAAGGAAGATAGATTGTCCTTTCAAAAGTCTTGTTTATATTTTTATTTTTTGCTCTTTCTTAATTGTTTATATTTTTATTTTTTGCTCTTTCTTAATTATATTGAGAGGTTTCATACATGCATAAAAAATAAAAATATATATAATATAATATATATATATATATATATATATATATATATATATATATATATATATATATATATATATATATATATATATATATATATATATATATATATATATATATATATATATATATATATATATATATATATATATATATATATATATATATATGTGTGTCTGAGTGTTTTGAATAATCCTAATACGAGCTGTTTTCCATTTCTCAGAGAAAATAAAAATGTGATAGAAACGGCTTTCGTCGATGATATGGCTTAAAAAAAAAAAAAAAAAAAAAAAAAAAAAAAAAACATATGGAAAAAATTTTTTTTTTTTTTTTTTTTTTGTTAAAAATATATATATATATAATATATATATATATATATATATATATATATATATATATATATATATATATATATATATATATATATATAAAGGATCAAGATCGGCCTTCTCTCTCGTGTGTGTATTGCAAATTATACAATTCGAGGTTCGAACCTCCGATCCAGTTACCTAAACGAACATAAAAAAATGTGATTTGTAGTGGATTTTCTGTAGTTAATTAATTAATTACAGTTTACGTATAGGTTTAATAATACGCTAATCTCAATATTCCCATTTAGCTTAAAAACAGTTTGAAACATAGCCAACACTTACAACATTTCACTCTTTTCAAACACATACAATATCACATTCTCTCTAAATGCCTCTATAGAGAAGGTCCGCCTATCAATGATTCGAAATCACGCCCACCGTTGATAAAAAAAATACTTGATTTGGCTGTACCGAAGCAAGGTTTCCTTACCCAAAACCCAAATAATTTGTGTGACTTATCAACGTGGTCAGAAATAGCATATGTATCTCAATTTTCACTGGCTATGAATCACACTCCTTGCATCCTCGAATAGGACTCTGCCCGTGAATGATGTGATGACATATATATATATATATATATATATATATATATATATATATATATATATATATATATATATATATATATATATATATATATATATATATATATATATATATATATATATAACAGCAACCAATATTTATTTTTACAAAAATTTCATATTCTTGCATGCATTATATATACACAGGAATATTAAATACACTTATTTTTATATTTGTTTATTCATGTAAACCTTCTTGGATTCATATTGACGCACTTTTTAACGTATACAAATATAAAGGTAAAGAGCACACATTCTTTTCACATACGTACATATGTTCATGAACAGTACTGTACACGAATAATGTCCTTTATGAATACACCAATTTCCCTAAACCTGAACTTCAGTTATGTTCTAAAAATTTCGTGAATACTGAACAGAAGATCCACTAATCTTTTTTTTTCTTTTTTTTTTTTAAACCTTTAAATTTATTTTTAAATATTAAAAAAAATTTTTTTTTCCTTTAAAAAAAAAAATTTCTTTTTCCTTTAAAAAAAGAAAAATTAAAAAAAAAAAAAAATTGCTCTTTTCAGTTGGGTTTATATTACTTTTCCAATTGTTTCAAACATTTGGGCTTATAATTGCTTAAAAATAGAATAAAATTTTTTTTCAGCGCCACTAAAATAAAGCTTTTGATCCAACTATTAAGCTTAGGAAAAATCATATATATATATATATATATAATATATATATATATATATATATATATATATATATATATATATATATATATATATATATATATATATATATATATATATATATATATATATATATATATATATATATATATATATATATATATATATTATATATATATATATATATATATATATATATATATATATATATATATATATATATATATATATATATATATATATATATATATATATATATATATATATATATATATATATATATATATTTTTTTTTTTTTTTTTTTTTTTTTTTTTTTTTTTTTTTTTTTTTTTTTCTCACCATACTCCTGTAGGTGCTAGCACCTGTCAGCTGTCTCGAACAAGACATGAGTTTCTTGAGCAAGGCAAGGCAATCAGTTGGTGGCTTGATAGGCCTATCCCAACACACTGAACCACTTTTATTATAGGTTACCACCTTACCACATATATATATATATATATATATATATATATATATATATATATATATATATATATATATATATATATATATATATATATATATATATATATATATATTCTCTTTATATATATATATATATATATATATATATATATATATATATATATATATATATAT
>SEYY01018682.1:80000-81021 GCA_009176605.1 Armadillidium nasatum | reverse complement strand
CAAGAAAGATCACGAGAAAAGATACACCGAGAATATTAAGAACAGATGAGGATTTAAGTTGTGTGTCTTCGAAGAAGAAATCATAGTTGTGTGGAAGATTGTGTCGAGTAGAAAGATGAGAATTGAGTTTTTGAGCATTGAAAACGACCATGTTTTCTCTGCCCCAATTTGAAATACGATAGATCAGAGGTCAGTTGCTCCAAAGCCATCCTCTTGAATCTATAACTGCTGTTGGGAGGGGACGTCTTTCAATTGAAGTAATTAGGAGTGGATAGGAGATTAGGAAGTAATTGAGAGAAATTCATTGATGAAAATTAGAAAAAGATGGAGAAGACAGATCTTGAGGAACCACTATTATAGATTTATTAGGAAGAACGGTGGCCGTCTACAACAGCTGCTATAGAACGACCAGAAAGGAATTAGAGAGAAGGTCAGAGAGAAGGATAGATTCCGAAAGAGGAAGTTTGGAAATCAAAGCTTTGTGCCAGACTCTATCGAAAGCTTTCGATATGTCTTAGCGCCACAGCGAAAGATTCACCGAAACCCCGAAGAGCGGAGGACCAAGAGTCAGAAAGTAGGGAAAGAAGATCACCAGTAGAACGTTCTTTACGAAAGCCATACTGGCGATCAGAGATAAGATTTGAAGAATTGAGATGTTTCCAAATCTTCCTGTTAAGGATAGATTCGAAAACTTTTGAAAGAACGGAGGTTAAAGAAATTGGACGATAGTTAGAGGGTTGAGAGGGGTCCCCCTTCTTCGGCACAGGCTGAATGAGTGCACGTTTCCAGCAAGAAGGGAAGGTCGAAGTAGAAAGGCAAAGACGAAATAGTTTACCAAGGCAGGGTGCAAGCTCAGAAGCACAAGTTTTGAGAACCGCAGGAGGAATACCATCAGACCATACGCCTTCTTAGTGTTAAGCTCAGAGAGAGCAGAAATGACATCTTTAGAAGAAATTATAATTAGGCATAAATGAGTTGGAGGGGGTTGAAGGAGGAGGAATAGCTCCGGAATCGTCTAAAG
>SEYY01018682.1:70000-75000 GCA_009176605.1 Armadillidium nasatum | reverse complement strand
TATATAATAAAATAATTTTTTTATGTATTATTTTCAAGTACATTTGATAAATCTTTTAGCCTAGAAATTAAATCTTTTAAGCCTTCTAAATCATTTTTACTCGAGTTTGTAAAACTCGAGATAGGTTTAAACTTCCAATCATCTGAAACTTGTTTTAAACCGAAGTATACTGCATCATCGTCGTGAAAATAAGTTTGGAACCTTCTCTGAAACTCTGGTTTGGTATTTGCAATCCATTTCTTAAACTGAAAATAGAATAGAAACAGGAATTATAAATGGAATGAGTAATAAGTATATAACAGAATGGTTAATATGTATTAAATGGCAATAGATATTCAAGAAGGTCATACCTGGTTCTTTATAAAGCCGCTCCTTGTTATTATAAGTGGACTATTAACTTCTTGATTTTCCAAATATATTTCTATCTCTTTCATAAGATCGAGTGTTTTAATTAACGTTTTAATTTTCCCTTCACACATTATTTTGTTAAACATAGAGCCCAAGCAAGAAATTAGCTGAAAAAGTTCCACTTCATTTTTCTTCTTGCATTTCGTAACATTGATATTAGTTACGTGCTCATTTCCTGAAACATGACCATTTGTTAATTTTCTCTTTTTCCATGACTGTTTCTTACCATTTATTTCTTCTTCATTACTCTCATCATGTTTCCTCTTTGATCCTGATTTGGGCTCAAAAGTGTCATTGTTTGAATTAAATTTATTTCCTTTCAGTGAAAGAAAAACCGAAGTTACTATGTCAATTGCTAAATCAATCCAGATCCATTGTTTATCAGTTGGGCAATTTAAATATGGTGTTAGAGATTTTGGAAGGCTCTTCTAATAATCCATTTTCAATAAGACAAGAAACTCCAGTAGAAATTTTTACCATAGATCTTAAAACTTTCATACCTTGTACCTGTTAAAATGAAAGATATATAATTTATTTTAATAAATTCTGACATTTAAATTGCTGAAAATTTTTACATTCAAATAAACAAATAAGCTGTACATGTGGAGATGGTTAGATACTAAACTATATAATATCGATGTAATATGGGTATTTTAAAAATAAAATAATACATAATAGGAAAAGTTTACCTAAATTAAATGAATAATAAAAGTCTGAATCTGAATCCGAATGCTGTATTTCTTACCATATGATCGGATAAAATGAGTAATATAAACCAAATGAACTTTAAATGCGAGATGAAAACTACGATATTTTAACCTCTACAAATGAAACAAAAAGGCTGATGAAACTTGTGGGTAACTTCCAAACAAAAATTACAAGAAGAATTTTAAACAAATATATAGAATCAAACAACTTAAACACTAACATCAAAATGATCAAAAGGATGTTATACACAAAAGAGAATATATTTCAAAAGCAAAGGATAAACACAAATGCTTTAGCTTAAATAAATGAAATAGTAAAACAACGTGTTTACATAATAAAGATCAAATGAATTTTCTCTATCTGTCTGTTTTACGTCATCGTCAGGAACTAAAGCAAGGGGGGAAATCCCATATCACTATGCACATATAGTGGGAGGGGTCCCTCGGAATGTGCTGAGCGCATAACCGAAATGATTCATTCAGGCATGGAGGCATACATTCCATATTCTTTCCCTTCAGCTAAATCTAAAAAACCTTGGTTTAACTCTACTTGTTCTCGTGCTATCCGTCGCAGGGATGCTGACTTCAGAGATTACTGTTGTCTTCAAACTCCAGAAACTCATTCAATTTATATTTCATCCCGGAATCGTACAAAATCTATTCTTCGTGAACCATAAACTCGTTTCTCTGAAGTAAAATGCAATAATCTTTCTGGTTCCGGTTCCTCATCTTCTAGCCCTTTCTAGCATTTTGCAAAAAATGTCAATGTCACTCTAACTTTGTTTCTTCCTCTTTCCCTCCTCTAGTATCTTCTGATGGCACAACAGCCGTTTTACCTTCTACTAAGCTGAACTCATCTCTCAAACTTTTGCCTCTAACTCTACCTTTTACAATTACGGAGCAATTGCTCCTCATTCAAACCCCTCCAACTCATTTATGTCTAATATTTATAATTTCTTCTAAAGATGTCATTCCAGCTCTCTCTGAGTTTAACACTAAGAAGGCGTATAGTTCCGATGGCATTCCTCCTGCGGTTCTCAAAACTTGTGCTTCTGAGATTGTACCTTGCCTTGGAAAACTATTTCATCTGTCTGTGCCGAAGAGGGGGACCCCTTTCAACCCTCTAACTATCGTCCTATGTCTTTAACCTCTGTTCTTTCTAAAGTTTTTGAATCTATCCTTAACAGGAAGATTTGGAAGCACCTTAATTTTTATCTATGATCGCCAGTATGGCTTCCGTAAAGAACGCTATTCTGGTGATCTTTCTGACTCTTGGTCTTCCATTCTTCTATGTTTAGGTGAATGGGTAATGAATGGGTATATATATATATATATATATATATATATATATATATATATATATATATATATATATATATATATATATATATATATATATATATATATATATATATATATATATATATATATATATATATATATATATATATATATATTATGAAATTTTAGTAAACTTATAATTCTATAGAGCTCCGGCTTGAAAGTCTGATATTTTTAGACCCAGCTGAAGAAGTTAAAAATGAAGTTAAATTTAATAAATTTTTTCATAGATACAAGAAACGCAGAAGTATGAATAAAAGGACGCCAGAACTGATTGACAATCAAAAATACTACTTACTCTTAAACGAGAATTGGTAGAAGGTGATTTAATGGAGGAGAGCAACAGCTTAGGAAGTAAAGCAGAATTCACAAGTTGAACATCCAATTCATCTCTAATACCAGAAGACAAAAGCTCTAAAAGGAAAGCACGATGATCTTTATTATACTGGAAATCAGTAGAGAAGAGAAGCCTGTTTAATTCAGGGATCTGAAATAATTTAAAATAAAACATTAGTTCATTGACTTCAAATTTTAATTTAAAGGTTTAAGTAAAAATTAGCATTTGCCATTTACCTTAACAACTCAACATGGAAATCAGCTTTCTCTTAAAGGGTTAAATCTATTCCTTAAATTATTAAGAAAGAGGTCGAGGTTCATGACCTCTTTCTTAATTATTTAATTATTTTAACCCTTTAGGATAAGCTTTAGTGTCTCAGGTATCAAAATAATTTTCAAAAAAAAAAAAAAAAAAAAAAAGTATTTAAACCTATTAATATAATTTCAATCTCATAAAAGATTTTAAATGAGTAATAACCTTTTTTAATTTTGTAATAATCATAAAAGGGTAACAGTTGCTTTTGAATGAACACTATTTTTTTAAATAATTTATTTATTAATTTTTTAGTACAGGAACCAGTACAACTCGTAGGGAATGCAGCTATACTGTGTTAGTATACTAAAAACAGGTTAAGTCCTTAGAGTAAACAACAAACTTTTGCAGATAGGGTGAAATCTTATTTAGATATTCAATTCACAGAGGAAGGTGAAAATACTGTTACTTCGAAATTGGAGAGATTCGTATAGGACGGAAGCAAGGCGATGCAGAAGAATATTTGGTCAATCAGGGAAGACCTTGCATTTGAGAGCTGAGAGAGCCTAGCAACCCACAAATATAGGAAAGGCCAACAAAGGACAATTCGAACAGCAAAATCAGGTTTCTCGTGTCACAAGGAATCCATAAGTGATACTGGTGTCCTTAGCATAATAGAGCTGAACCGATTCTAGGAGGCAGGGGAGGAGGCAAAAGAAATGTCCTATATAATCATTAAATTTTATTTATCTTCATAGTTTCGATAGAAAAGGAAAAATCCTACATCAGACCAAAATGGGAAGGACCATTGACATAAAATGCATCAGATAAGGACCAACAAACTTCAAAACATGGGAGTGGGGAGAGAAGGACGAATAATCCAGAGTTTATTAGTATAAAAAAAAAAAGGGAAAGAAAAGCTATATTTGATCAGTTTGGATCAGATAATTGGATAGAAAAAGGGTGAGAACGTGTTGAATATATATATATATATATATATAATATATATATATATATATATATATATATATATATATATATATATATATATATATATATATATATATATATATATATATATATATATATATATATTAAAAAACAGTTCGCGGTATCTCAGTTGGGTAAAGGCAGTTTTTCTCTGGCTTAGGGGAAAGAGGTTCGTCCCTCGTTCTCGCGTGTGTACTGCAAAGTACACACTCGATCGAGGCTCGAACCTCCGACCCAGTTACCTGAACGGACATAAAAAATTGTCGTTTGTAGGAGATTTTCTGTAGTTAATTAATTAATTACAGTTTACGGAAAAGTGTATTATTACGCTAATCTCAATACTCACACATCGCTTAAAAACATAGCCAACACTTACAACATTCCACGCTATTTCAATACATACAATTTCACATTCTCTCTAAATTGCTCCTACAGAGAAGGTCGCCTATCAAGAATTTGAAACCACGCCCACCGGTGGAAAAAATAAACTTGATTGGTCTGTACCGGAGCAGGGTTTCCCTATCCAAAAACCCAAATAATCTGTGTAACTTATCATCTTGGTCAGAAATAACATATAACTCAATTTCCCTGGCTAAGAACCACACTCCTCGAATAGGGCTCTGCCCTTGAGTGATGGTGATAACTTAAAAAAAAAAAATATATATATCTATATATATATATATATATATATATATATATATATATATATATATATAATATATAATATATATATATATATATATATATATATATATATATATATATATTTTAAGTAGTAATTATTTGACAATTATCATATTTTTCAACATTCTGTTTACAATATTCAGTAACTGGCAACTTTCCTATCATAATTTTGAATTGATAAGTTCTTACTAGAACTACTTCCCTAGAAGCACATTTCATTCTAATTTCTATATAAATCTTACTAGTTACAAATAATTTTTGTCAATCACCTGCCTTATGTT
>SEYY01018682.1:30000-67500 GCA_009176605.1 Armadillidium nasatum | reverse complement strand
ATGCATTTCAATAACCATTGCATATTTAGGTAAAAACTAATTTCAAATATATGAAGAGTTAATAGGTAGACACACAAGAGTGTTTTTGGTAAAAGAGTGAACAAAGGATCTCCCATTTTGGGCACTATCATTGATATCTGGGAAGAAGAAAAAAAAAAAAAACTATCCAACTCCAAATTTCAATATTGTTCTTTACGAACAGGATTTACCTGCAAAAAAACAATATACAATTTTTAAGAAGCTAAAACATTTGTTACAAGAAAGAAATTTTTGTTTTTGTTTTGAAATAGTGACTACCGGAGAAAGGAAAATGTTTTTAGTTCTGGTTGAGTTTTAGTTAATACTTAAACTACTTAAATCAGATTATGAATATTATAATTTTATAATGTTTTGAGAGAGACTTAATCAATATTAAAGTTTACAATTAAAGAAAAAACATAAAGGAAAAGATTAATAAAAAGTTCAAGAAAGAGATTTTGAGACCAACTTCAACTGCTTTTTCCTTCTATTTTCCCTATTTTGCTTAAAAAAAAAAAAAAAAAAAAAAAAAATTTGGTGACAATCTACCTATAAACTAATAATAATGAATAACAATTTCATAATTTAAAACGTATTTCTAAATAAATTCCTTCTCGATAAGCAACTAAAAGTTATTTTTAAGATAAAAGAGTATGTGCATCGCCCACAATTTTCCAATGTATCTTGTATCTATAAATATAAATAGAAAAAGTCATATTTAGTAACAGAAGGCAAAACATTTGTTAATTTCCAAATTGAGTTAAAATATTTGAATCTAAATTACACTTTAAAAATTAAAAGCTTCAAAATATATATTCCTTATGACATTATGTCATTCTCGAAAGAGAAAATATATTAGGAGTCCCTGTTAATAATAATAATAATAATAATAAAAAAATCATTCATATTATGTCATTTTCATTTAATCACTGTCGCTACTACTACTACTACCACCACAACTACTAAAATGAAAAAAAAAATAATAATAATAGTAATAATAATAATAATGACCTTTAATATATACTGATCACAAAGTGATCTAGAAGCGCCATAAGCTCCTAAAAGAATTGGAACATGCCTTTCTTCACAGACATCTGAATGTAGCTGGACAATGGTCAATTGTAACAAAGCAATTTGTTCTGTTAAAAGCAAAACAATATATATATATATATATATATATATATATATATATATATATATATATATATATATATATATATATATATATATATATATATATATATATATATATATATATATATATATATATATATATATATATATATATATATATATTGATAAAATTTTAAACATTTTTTATATTTTTGCCCATTAATATATAAGAAAAAACCGACTATATTTTTGAATATTCAGTTAGCTTTTATTTTGAACAATAAAAAATATGTTTCTTATATTTTTTTTTTAAACTATTAAATTTTATATATATATATATATATATATATATATATATATATATATATATATATATATATATATATATATATATATATATATATTATATATATATATATATATATATTTTTTTTTTATAATATAATTATATCAGCGTGAAAGGCGTATATTTCTTTAAAAGCTACTTTTCATTTTACTGTCATTATAAAAAAAAAAAAAAAAAAAAAAAAAAAAAAAAAAAAAAATCAAATAAACCAAAAAAACCATTGGTTTTTGTTAGTTTAAACCAAAATACCATGATGGTTTAAACCAAACTACTCTGATATATATATATATATATATTAAACTAGATGATAACAATTATTTCTTATAAACTTACCTTTTAACTTTGTAACATTTAAATCAAGCATCAATGAAATAAACTGAGAATGAGATCTTAACATTTGGTACAAGAGTCTCAGTGGTAAAATACCATCTTCTTTCTTTTTAGAGTATATTATTGGGATCAAATGAATGAGAACATCCATTAGTTTTGAGCCATTTCCACTGACATTTAAATCTTCTTTCAGAACCTTTAAATTAAAGAAAAATTAGTTTTTAGATCTGTAAAGCCATTTTCATGTAAAAACAAAGTAAAAATATATATATATATATATATATATATATATATATATATATATATATATATATATATATATATATATATATATATATATATATATATATATATATATATATATATATATATATATATAAATAAGTAATAATCATAAATAGCTTTCCACTGTAATATTTTTATGCAGATGGTCTATCATTACTCCCCTGAAAGGGTAAATATGAATATCATGCAAGAAACTAACTCTAATAACGATTAAGTAATGTAGTTCTTCAAATGAATGATGATATGACTTTTGGAGAAAGCAATAACTCCCAATCACCAAAATGACAATCTTCCCATTCCAAGGGAAATCAGAGAAATACAACCTTAAGTCAGATCAGTCAGCGGCATTGAAGGGCCAGAAACGTCTCCTCGTTGAAGGCGGGGCCATTCTTGCGGAAGACTTGAAGAGTCAGAACAAGATACGGAGATAAGAAGGTGATCGGATAAACCCATAGGGAGAAAGAGTTTAACATTGTAAGGAGAATGATAAGAAGTTACGAAAAGATAAAGGATTTTGGGTTCATCACCAACACAGTCAGTGATACAGGTAGGGAGCTGCACCAACTACTCAAGGATGTTCTGGATAGAAAAGTGATAGGCGAGTTCACCAGCTGGATCATGAGAACTAGATGAAAGCCATTGGATGTGGTGTATGTTGAAATCACCTAAAATGATGATTTCGGAGAAAGAAGATTAAAAATGTGTTCTATTTTGGAGTTAAGATAGTCAAAGAATTTTTTATAGTCAGCAGAGTTAGAACCTAAATCGACAGAACAAATGAATTTAATTGTCGAATGACAAGAGAGCTTAAGCCATATAGTAGAGAATTCGGAAGACTTCAAATTAGATATACGAGAACAGACAACGTCATTGCGCACATATGCGTAACATTCGACTTTGGCTGAAAATTTAGGAAAGAGACTGGAGGAGGAACAGAATAGGGTTTGCTGTTAAAGCACTCAATCATCTGAGTTTCAGTTAAGAACAAGAGATAAGGTTTAGAAGAGAGGTGATGTTTGACAAAGGGGAAATTAGACAAAAAAACAGAGAATGTTGCAGAAATTAATGAAAATAGGAGATTGTGCACAGGGGACGACGACAATAAGGTCTAGGTGGCACCAATCTCATCACCGGAAGCCACCAACTTCCAAAGAGTGATGAGGGAAAGGGTCATGAGGGGCTATTTTTTGGAAGCCGCCCCTCTATGCTTCTCTGAGGCAACTTTATGTTTTACCATTTTAGTATTTTTAAAAAAGGTAATGTACGAGTAAGTGCTTGTAAATTTATAGGGTATATGTGAAGAAAGGGGAAGGTAATGGGAGTGCATATATATATATATATATATATATATATATATATATATATATATATATATATATATATATATATATATATATATATATATATATATATATATATATATATATATATATATATATATATATATATATATATACGATTTAAAGTCTGCTAACTCACTCAAAGACTGAAAATAAAAGCAAGTAAGATTTTAAAGTCTGCTATACGAGAAATCGAATCTTGACCTCTTGGTTGTTAAGACAGAGCGTTACCTACGCGCCATGACGGTTTAAAAGGAAAACTCGATGGGAAAGCTCATGAATAACTTAATATGCAAGCTCCTCCAAAGGTCTCCCCCGACCGCACTCTGGCACAGGCCAACGGGGTCAGTAACTATTTTCATTTCCTCACAGAGTATATTATGCACAAGTTTTAAAGTCTGCTAACTCACTCACAGACTGAAAAAGAAGATATGACAACTAACCTTTTTGACGAAACTGAGCCAGAACTGATTAGAATAAAAACTTTTCCTAACAAGTTTTCCATCAATCTTCTTGATAATATCCAGCATAGTTTCTGCTATTCTCACAAAATAATTGGCATTCATCCATTTTTCCATAAAGTTTTGCAACAACATTCATTAAAATGGACAAAAGGCAGACATGAGAGTGAGATGGTAAATCAACTTGAGGCGTATCATCGTTGTCATCAATAATTTCTTGCTTTTTCAAAACGTAGTCAAAGAAAGGTTTCAAAGATAATATGTGACGGGGAAGTTCATCATTCGTATTATAAAACCGGCGGCACACAGTCACTATATCTGAAAGTTCTATAAAGAAAAAAAATCTTACTACTACTACTAATAATGTTAAATATTCCTTTATGCAACTTGGTAGAAACTCTCAAATTATTATTAGCATTCTAAATTTGTTATCATTTACATCTTGCATGAGTTATACAGTCATGTATTAGTGAAGTATGCTAAATCTATGTACAAACTGAATGCATGTTATTATACCAACACAAAAATAAAAGGGTAAATTACAAAAAAAATAGAAAACTAATAAATATGTGTGATAATCAACTTTTCAAAAGCGAGTGAGTAGTTAGAATGTTTGGTGACAAGGTACAATTCTATTTGATGGATACTTCATGTTCCCTTTAGTCTTTGTTGGTATTTATGATCACCGACCAATTTACACCTTTTATCCTTAATTATATCAAAATCATTTAATTCTTAAATCTATAATTTCTATACAGCTTCTATCAACGCTGATTATTATTATTATTCTAAGCTATATAAAATCTGATGAGGAACTGTAAAGATAACATTTCAAATATGTTTTCTTCACAATAACCATAATGAAAATTTCATCTTTTCAATTAACCTAAAACTCGGTCCTCTGAATAATAAGTGCAAATCTCAATTTAAATTAAATATCATAAGCAAATCTATATTTACATAGTAGTTATAATTATCTTACCAAACATATCCTTTGAAAGCATGTATTCAATAGCATGTTGATAGTTGGCGAAATCATTGTCATCTGAATTTAAAGCACACTGAATTAAGTGACTTCTTATCTTCATGAGGTAAGAATTAACTATGGAATTATATTCTGAATTTTCATTAATGAAAGACATTACAAATGGCACTTGACATGAAAGGTGGATTTTCATGTTATTTACATTTTCCAGAAGTTTACTTCTAATGTCCGGAGATGAATGAAGAAGGATTTTATTGAAAATTTCATTAAATATCCTGCTCTTTAAAATGTTCTTCAAGTCATCTGAAAAATACAAAAATCTTAAAGTTTAAAAGAGTATTTGCGATATAACTGAAAGTGAAATAGAAAAATAAAAACTGAAAGGACATAAATTACTTGAAAATTCTCCATTAAAAAAAAGTTTCATTATTTCCTTATGTTTCAATAAAAAAAAAAAAAAAAAAAAATCAATCTACTCACCATACACAAAATTCGAGGCAATTTCTGGTGTAAAAATGTCTAATACATAATCTGATAAAAGGTTAAGAAACTTGAAATCCATTTTGGAAGACTTCAGATGTCTCGCCAGATAAATCATTTTTTTGATAATTTCAACAGTGACGTTTTCAGAGGGTTTATAATGCAGACTAGAAAAGTATTTTAATAGCTTCAGTATTTCACTAATTATATTAATAAAGCTTTCAGTAAAACTGTCTGCGTTTCTCTTCAATAACGAAAGTATAATCTTTTCAATATCATTATAACATAAATTCGTATAGTTTTTAAAATATACAGATAAGGATGTGGCGAGCCTCTCATCTTCAACTGAGATATTAAGATGTGATATAAGCTTTTCCATAAAGGGTTCAACAAATCTGTGGAGTTCTGGGTACTTTTCAAGAACAATTTGCAAAATTAAATTCTCTATGTCTTTGTAAAGTAACGTAAAAGATGAAAATGGCTGATAATTATGAATAGTAAAGGAATGATTTATAAGATACTCAAATAATTGTAAGTAATTAAAAGGCTCTTTCTGAGTTAGGTGAATTAATTTTTTAAATATTTTAAGAAAATATTTTAGTTTTCTCTTATCATTATCATTCTGAAAGGATTTGAATTCACTCTGAATATAAGAAAATACTTGTCTACATAAGTTATCTATTTGGATGCAGTCATGGATACTATTCTCCAAACTGTCTAACAAGGGTGACTTTAATTTCTGGGGAGAACTTTCACTAATAAATATTAACTTGAAATGAGATGATAAATCTTCAGAAAAAATTGCTGTAGAGACTGGCTGCTTGTTTACCAGGTAACATAGGTAGTTCTTCGTATCACCGATAAGTATGTTTCTTTCTAATAAATAAGTGCTTAATACAGATGGTGTATCAATACGGTGAATGTAATCTTCAACAACATTCATAAAATAGTAGAGAATATTATCATTGTTGTCTTCTTTAAGAACATCTACAGCACCAAGAATAAGGCAAGAAAATGGAATTACAATACTCCGTGGATTAATATCTTCATTGTCTCCAATTTCAATTGATGGATCCATTTGACTGACATAATCAAGGATATTGATTTGAGAATACGATTTTGCATCCTCTAACTCAGCGCTCAGGTTCGTCATTATATCTAAGTAGGAGAAGAAACTGGATATAGTTTGTGACACTACTTTGGCGAAAAACTTTGAACAATCACTTTGATTTTTACTGTTTATATTATTTAACCAAATTTCAACATAATTTTGGCAATATTCTGATAAACCCCAGTTATCAACTGATGTCTTCAATAACTGAAAACATAATTTCTTTATTTCAGTTTTAAGACTGTCATTACAATCTGAACTAGCAAGGCTATCATCACTGTATAAATTAACTAAACAAGAAAAAAAATTTTCATCAATCTTTACATCTTCTTCTTGTTCCATTTTGTTCAGTGAAAACCCAAAAGCCTCAAAATGGTTTTCTTTCTGTGCAAGAATTAAAATTTTTAATAAATTTGCAACTATCTTATATTTAACATTCAAGTCATCAGTAGGGAAATTTGATTCAGTCTGTAGCATTTTAAGAGGATTGAATTTCAATCTAACAATGTTATATCCAAATAATTCGACATACCTGTGCAAAAATTCACTCATATCAAGTAGAAGAATATATTTAGATGGGCATTCTTCCTTAAACCAAGGTAAAATTTCATATTCCTGCTTAACAATTTCGTACCAAAGCAGGAAAATCTTACTTGTATTGTAACCTAGATTTTCTACAGATTGAAAAATGATGTTTTGAAAACGTTTCTTATTATCTTCATCAATATGAGGTTTTCTGCTTATGAAATCTTGAATTTCTTTCGCTTTTTTCATACATGTATTGAGTAATAACAAGCCTAAATGTGTGAGAATTAAAGAATTGCTTTTTATCATTGAAGAAATTTTTCTTTTATTAAGAAATGGTGTAAAAATAATGTTTTTATTATGTAAATCATTTCCAAATCTGCTGTCCACATACTCCCATGGCTCTTTATCCTCAATAAACATTATGCACAACTTGATAAGAGATGAAAACCCATAATTCTCTCTAGGAATAAAATAATTACTTGTAAATTCCATAAACAAACCCAAGATATCTGGGCAAGCTTTCAATATTCGGACTATTAATTCTCGTCCCTCTTCTAACTGCCAAGGATATTGAATTGTTTTAAGGATTTTGTACACAAGCATATTCCTATGTTTTCCACTGTTCATTTTATGATCTGCATCTTTAAATATTATACCATGCTTTAAATCGGAACAAAGGCTTATCATAAAACTGTGCAAAGTCATTCTTAATTTATTTCTTTCTTCAGCGGTAAAAGGCAATTCAGTCTCTTTTTCTGACTGGTAAAAATAAAATATTGTCAAAAATTTGCATGTTTTTTCATTAAAGAGTTTTATCTTTGTTGTCTTACTTATGTTAGAATTCAAAACGACATTTCGTAGCAATTTTAGAAATTTAACAACAACTTCAAAGGGATCATCAAGCAATTTTTCAAATACTGAAGTAATTAATCCTGAAAATTTGAAAGAGCTCATTACATAATAAATATAAATTATTAGAAATATTGCTTTGCACTGAGAACTTCAAAAATTACCTATCTGCATTCAAATTTTAAATCCTAGTTTGACAGTACAAAAACAATTCAAATTTGTTAACAATGTAATACAACAATAAAATCCATACCTGAATTGCTATTTACAAACTGAGCAACACAAGCGTCATCTTCTGTACTTAATAATGCTAAGATCATGTATAGAAAATTAATTCTTATTTCAGGTTCCTTGTTGGCAAACTTAGAAAATTCAATTCTATGGAAGCTCAGACTTTTAATTACTTCAGTGGCAGCCGGCAAGCTACTGACAACCATACCTGTTATAAATATTTAAAAGGGGATAAACATATAGTTTTAAATTAACAAGAAAGAGTAATATCAGTAAAAGATGTAGTACTAGTAGCGTTGCTATTTCTGTTACTAACCAATAGAATAAAACAAAAATTTAGTGATACATGGGACTGATTGGAGGTAGGAAAGTAGGGGTTTAAAGGTAAAACAATAATTCATTAACTAGGTGTCCAAGAGTGCGTTCACTATCAAGATTAACTTCGTTATTCTATTAGCTATAATTCCTCTTTTGTATCATTTATGTTCAAAATAGTTTTAATGACTAAAATTCTGGAACCTTTCCCATTTTTGGAATTCACTCTGAATAATTAACTAAACAAGGAAAATTTAACTTGAAATGAGATGATGTCTTCAGAAAAAATTGTTGTAGAGATTAGTGGCTTCTAACTGTCTCTATTTTCTTATGTTCCTATGTTCATTACTTATCCTCGAATCACTATACAATAATAAACATAATCTTGTATTCAATAATAATATATCTTCAACAAAATTATAAATTATTTAATTAGTTTCCGTTCCACAACCGACCAAATTATAATATTTAGCTGTCAAACAATCAATACTCTGTTACTCTACCTCCCGTAATTGTCTTACTTTGGTTGTCATCTTCTACTTAGTTATCTTAAGACCTCTTCACCAGCTCAGACTAAGGTACTTGTTTTCACTTTTAGATTTATTGTGAAATTTATAATTTTAAGACTAGTTTTCATTTTAGATTTTAATATTATTATTATTATTTTATTTCTTTATTTATTCTGAAATATTTTGTACATAAATTTTTGGTCTGTACAAGTAAATTCCTAACATGTATTGCTATGGATATTATATAAATTTTAGTTTTAAATATTTAATATTTTTTAGACTCTATGATGGTTACAGCTAGATTGAAACATTGTTCATAAAAAGGAATGGTCAATTAAGTTGCACATAGCACTTCTCTCTTCGGTTCTGTGAACGCGAAATTTATAAAAATATTCAACTACAAAATAGCAAAAAAGAGAAACTGCATGAAAAAGTTGTAAAATTTTTTTGCTCATGTTATTTATTAATGGACTCAACAAAGGACAGGCTAAATTGCCAAGTCCCTAAATTGGTACATCACTAGTGCAAACCAAAGTAAATCCTGTTATTTGTAAAGGTACCTTTAATTTTAAATAACATTAAGTCTTATTTAAAACATAGATCTAAGACAAATATTAAAGTAGCACTTACTTGTTATCATTTTAAGACCAGCAACCACATACTTCTTTTCATTTGAGGGTTTCAGTAGAGTAATTAAGTGTTTATTGTACTTTTGCAAAATAAAGCGAGTTACATGAAGCCCTACATTTTCATATTTTTCATCTGCTGACAAACTTCAAAAAGATATATATATATATATATATATATATATATATATATATATATATATATATATATATATATATATATATATATATATATATATATATATATATATATATATATATATATATATTAATGATAGTAAAGGAAAACTGTTATATCAGTGAAATTTAATGACATGAAATTGAATCCTTTCCTTTGAAAAAACATTAAGAATATGTAACAATTTAAATAGTCCCAACTTTCAACTGAATTTACTGGATTGATGAAGGTGCATTTAAATCATGCATACATGCATACATACATACACAAAACTACTTTGGTTCGATTGAATGACTTTTCATTACAGTTGCACTTGAGAGATATCTATAAATAATAATTTGGCTTCATTCCAATCAAAAGACTTCTATCATAAGTCCTCATACCCATTATTTCCTTTTATATTATTTTAATAACAAGGTTAAATAGGTTAATTATACCCCATTTTCCCACATCTAGAGGTCCTATGCAACCAGAAATTTCTACTTTATTCAAAGGTATAATAATAATACCTAGTCTAACATTATATCTTTCTTTCATTATTGGTTTCATCACTATTTTCCCTATTTTATCTTAACTATTTATATACAATTATTTTTAACTGATGCTAATTATTGTCAGATTTTATAACCAAAATATTTATTACTTCATATTGTATTATGTATAAAATGCAAAATAAAAGGAATTATAAACCTTATTACTTACAGGGTAAGAAAGTAATGGTCAAATCCTATGATAGTTATGCTAGCCTTATTTTAATACTGTGCATAGGTTTGCCTTCTTTTTTTTTACTTAAGAAAATTATCTTTAAAGTTTAAATGCTTGAGTCACAATAACAACTTGTGGGTTTTGCAAACAAGAGATGAGACAATTAAATGGGCAAGTTTTCTATGAATAAGAGATTTCTTAAAGGGGATATGATTCAGTAAAAATATTTTCTTCTCTCAACTCTACCTGGAAGAGTAAGTTCTTCATACAAGATCATGAAATAAGAATTGGAGGTCACAACATTAATAAAAAAGAAGCATTTTCTCAGGTTATGGGAAAATACTTCATCAATAATCAAATGGTTGATGCTCGGATTGATTTACCTCAGGAAGTTACAGTTAGCAGTTAGCTAGTATTTAAATGATTTAAGAATAACCAATATAGTGAATTTACTTTGTCATTTTTATTTCTTAATCATTACACAATTAGGACTTGTTTTGAGCAATTGATGTTTCGCAAAATAGAAAATAAAAATGCTTGACTTTATTAAAAGTTAATGCCTGTGGTTGAGTATGTTTAAAATATTTATTTAGTATCCTCTTTTTAACTTAAACTGCATGCATTAAGAGTGGAAGAGTGGTTGGAGAAAAACTAACATCTTTATTGTTAGTTAGCATAATTGTTTACATGTAATGAACTTTAGATTTTAAGAGAGAGATTTTTGTGACAGGAAATATATTCCATTTCTGGTATGTATTTTGAAAAATTCTGAATGGAACCAAATCCAGAATTATATCTGAAATTCTTGCCAGAATCCCAGTATATCTCTGATATATATATATATATATATATATATATATATATATATATATATATATATATATATATATATATATATATATATATATATATATATATATATATATATATTTTTTTTTAAATAAAAGTAGAGCAAATTAATGTGATACCTTATAAGAAATGAACCAAGAGCATTGTATATGACAGAATGTTCTTCACAAGTCCATTGTTCTTGTTCTAAAAGATTTAATATCTTGTCAAAATTTGGAGTTTCAATAAGAAGATCGGTAAGTATTTCCACAGAACCATTGTTGGATTCAAATTCATTGATGAACAGTTCCAAAGCTGTATATATATATATATATATATATATATATATATATATATATATATATATATATATATATATATATATATATATATATATATATATATATATATATATATATATATATATATATATATATATATATATATATATATTATAATAAAAAAATAAATAAAAAAAAAAAAAAAAAAAAAAAAAAAAAAAAAAAAATATATATATATTTATATATATATATATATATATATATATATATATATATATATATATATATATATATATATATATATATATATATATATATATATATATATATATATATATATATATATATATATATATATATATATATAAAATAATGCATAGCTCAATATTAATACATGTTATAACAAGGTTTAATATAATTATAAATATTTTAGAAATAAAAGCAAACCTTAAAAAATTTCAGACAATTTTAAGAATGTAGAATTTATATATTATGGTTCTAAAAAAGCTTAAATCAAAATTAGTATTATTTGGGTCAAGTGAAACACAACTAACAAGATTAAAGAAAGTAAAAAATTTGTTAATCTCAAGGTTACTAGAAAATTAAATAGGATTACTGATGTATTAATGAATAAAATTGCAACCACACAATAAAACTTTGGCATTTTATATAACAAACTAAAACATAAATAATAAATCAAAATAACAAAGCTGAAATTTTTAAGAAAGAAAAAAACTAATTTGAATAAAATTTTAGCCCAATTCTTTTATGATACACACAAAAACATAAGAAAAACAAACAATAAGAGACCAAATGTGTGGGAAGAAATTGGTATGTAACAGAAAAGTGAGCTTCATGTCATTTTGTACTTAGTTCTGTGTCACAGTTTGGCCAACAATATATATATATATATATATATATATATATATATATATATATATATATATATATATATATATATATATATATATATATATATATATATATATATATATATATATATATATATATATATATACATATATATATTTATTGTTTTCATTACATCTGAACCTCTTTTACTCTTAAATCTTTTACATATTATATATGTGTGAAAGCATATTTGTTTTAATAACCAAGAGGAAATATTGTACAGATTGAAGTTGGCACTAACTGACTCAGCTAATCAGGACAATTTAGCCATTAATTAGTATTGTTCTGACCTCTGACAGGTGAAACTTCTACACTAGACATAAATAGAGAATGTGATTTTTGTAAGTTAGATAGGGGGTCTAATAACCAAGAGGAAATATTGTACAGATTGAAGTTGGCACTAACTGACTCAGCTAATCAGGACAATTTAGCCATTAATTAGTATTGTTCTGACCTCTGACAGGTGAAACTTCTACACTAGACATAAATAGAGAATGTGATTTTTGTGAGTTAGATAGGGGGTCTTGTTGTATGTGAGTGTATATGCATTTATGCATGTGTGAATGAACTATTTAGAATGCTCTGTTAAAATTTTTGAAAATTAGTATATTTTAATCAGGAAGATAAATATGAAAAATGGCAGCACTCTATTTCACCATTTTTGTTTTTTGTCAACATTTTCAAAGAAAGCAAATATCATACAATATGATGAAGAAACTTTAAATAGTTATTGCATTAAAATTTTTTAAGTTACACCAAAGTTTTATCAGGCCAAAATTTCAAGCACAAAATTTTTTGTATTTAATCTACATTTTAACCATTTTCTACAATCTTCATTTTTTTTCTGAATTTTATTTATAAAATAAGAAGCTATATGGAAAAAGCTTTAAATTATTAAAATATATATATGTTAAGTTGACATTTTAAAAAATGATTGGGTAACAAACAAATGCTGCTTCTTCCCTGGTTACAATGAAAAATCTACTTTTCAAGATTATATGCATCTGAATTTAGCAAGGCTTGAGAATTAATTACATTTCACCTTCTCTAATTTTTATCACATATAGTTTTTGATTTTACAGCTTGGTATAATTGAACAAATAAATGCCAAAATCTATAATAAAAAGATTCAGTAAGTAATCAATCTGCTACAACTTAATAATAAGAATAATAATATAATAAAATTAATAATAATAATAATAATAATTAATAATAATAATAGTAACATACCTTGAAGTGAATTACAATTTTCAAGTTGCTGAATAAGCTCTTTGGGATTCATTATTCTGATATATTATTCCATTGACTTAGTTAAAACTTACTATATAGCATGGTTATTTAGAATATAAAATAATCTAGAAATTTAGAATAAAAAATTCTCATATATATATATATATATATATATATATATATATATATATATATATATATATATATATATATATATATATATATATATATATAGGGACCGACAGGGGCTGGAATTTTGCAAGGGCTAAGGTCTCCCAAATTTGGCTTTGGCTCTGGCCAGGGTTGCCTAAAATATGTACAGAGGTCAAAAGCACTGAAATTTTAGGTTAAGAAAATTAGATATAATTCTAATTGAGATTCATTTAATTATAAGGAAGGAGTAGAATAGCCAACATTTACTTAAATGATTATATGCATTTTCTCTGAAAAAATGGCAGAAACTTACAGATTTTGTATTTTAAGTTTAAAAAAATCAAAAAAAAATTGAATTTTTTTTTTTTTTTTCTTATTCACAATAGTGATTCAACAGGTTTACTTAGGTAAGACCCTAAGGTAAAGTTTGATATAAAATTATCAATACAACCTGTATTTATACATATCATTGCTAATTTATTGCTTTGTATCAAACTTGTATCATTTAGCTACATTATATCAAAATTATTATTTTGTTTATACTTTCAATCACTATGGCTAAAAGATCAACTTCAGCAGTATGGGGGTACTTTACAATGTTTCAGGATAGGCTCGAAATAGCTAAATGTAATATCTGCAGTCAAGAAATTAGAAGAATACCTCTTGGCGCCCCAAGTAAAAAATTTTTAAAACCAAATCTTTATGGGGGTATTTAAAATCAAAACACAAATATGAACAATCACTAACAGAAAAGGAGCAGTCAAAAGAAACAGAAAATTTTGAAAAAGTTAAAAGTACTAAAAATCATTTTAAAAAGATATAATTAGGCTGAGTATACAGAATGTGCCTACGCCTTATAGCAATATAGGCAGAGAAAGCCCTCACAAAAATTATCGATATTTCATAATATTGCTAGATATTTGAAATTCTTAAAGAGTATATTTTAGCACCTTTTTATTTATTTATTTATTTATTTATTTAGGTTAGGTCTATTTTCTAGCCATTAGCGTATATTTGCCCCTTAAGTCAAACTAGTTTATTAGATTTAATAATTTATATACCTACATTAGTTTTAATATATTTTCCAATAAATCTTCTTCCACCCAATTTTATATGCCATACTGTCAAAGCTTTATGATGTTTGAAATCTATTTTTACTACCTTAAGTGCATTTTAATTTAGCGAATTTAATTTCCTGACCCATTTTTATTATTTTTCTTCAATATACATTACATTTCCAGTTTGGTAATTGTAGAGTCCACAGTAGTAGATTTTTCCATATGAGACCAGGTTGCTGAAACTAATAACATACCTACGTGTTATGAGTTTGACTGGAACTATGCATAGGGATTTGAAACTATATATATATTATTAATGGTTTAATTTATTATCATTTTCCTACAAACTTTTCAAAATATTAATATCATTAATTTAAGGTATAACACGTTATATTTTTATTACAAATAATCAGTTTTATTGTACTATGAAATAATACCAGTTGAGAGGCCTGTTGAATATTAGTAAAAGCGAGTGATGAGTTTTGATGCAAGAAGAAATAGAATGGATCCGTTTCAAGGATAGATAAATTTATGCAAAAAGTTTGCTATATGATCATAGGAATAGAAAATTACAAACAAATTTTAAGACCATTTTGGATAAAAAAAATTATATATATATATATATATATATATATATATATATATATATATATATATATATATATATATATATATATATATATATATAATTAAATCAAACTAGTTTATCAGATCTAACAAATTAGTTCAATTTGACCTAGCCTGCACTTAAAGGGTAAAACTACGTCTAATCAGCATATAGACCTAATATAACCAAAAAACACTATACATTAACTGCACATAACAGCCAACAAAAATGCCTATATAAAAAAAAAAAAAAAAAAAAGTTTGATATATATATATATATATATATATATATATATATATATATATATATATATATATATATATATATATATATATATATATATATATAAAATAGCTGCAAAATATTTTCTTAATATTTTTTGTAACATCAATGATCCTGCAACCTTGTCACACTAGAAGTCATAGGCCTTATTTTCAAATCCCTAAGTGTAATTCCAGCCGAACCTGCAACACGTAGGTATTCTGCTAGTTTCAGCAACCTGATTTTGAACGAAAAAATCTATTACTGTGAATATTACAATTACCTCAGTTTATATTTTAATAACATCTAAATACCATGTAAGAGATGAGCCATACATATTTACCAAAAAGAATATTTATACTCAGAATACGAAAATAACTGTCTTTTGACTATATATTTATTCCTTTTTCATCCGTATTTAGAAACATTTACATACTTCCATTTTTTACATACAGTATACACTTGGTAATTCTCAAATTTCTCCTTTATTACAGATAAAAATACTGAAGTCAATCATAGCTCCACTCTTACTTGATTGACGAATGGCCATGTGAAAACTCTTGCAGCTTCCTTATGCCCAGATCAACTATTTAGAGCTGAGTAACCACTTCACGCATTTCCACCCTGAGAAGGGCAAAAGCATGAGCACAGAATTAAGTTTATCATTTAGGAAGCACACCACAGACAAAGCTCTCTAAAGGGGCCCAGTGGAAGAATCCTAGTGACTACCAAAGAAACTGGTGTCTGTGGCAAAAATAGTGCCCGTAGGAAGCATAACCTTACCTAGATTATTTAACATGCTCCTCATCAACTCAGACACTTGCACATGCACAACTGATTAACTATCATCTTATAAGTGTATTAAATCAACACACTTCTTCACACGGTTCTTATTTTTAACACAATTATAATAAATTATCAAAGCCACTTATATGTATTAATACATTTTCAGAACCAATTTTGGGCAACTGTGCATAACCATAGCGTATAGGGGCTTAACCTATTTGGAAATTGGAGGAGAAGAATACTATTCAAAATTAACTAATACCGCATAGCTAATATAGCTCCACTTCCAGCGCTCCACTCAAACGCATGCTAAATTTTCAATATTAAGTGGTTCATAGACTTTAACTCTCTGAAGGGAATCCATGACATGCACCACATGGTACTTATTTTAATTGCTCATCAACCCCCAAGTAACCAAGTAACTTATTTTAATATATTTATTTATTGACTTAGACTAATAAGAAAATAAATAATTTGTAGCTAAAAACTATAAAATTTTCACCTGAATTTTGGCCTCAAACTTTAAGTTGAATTAAAAATAGTTAAATAATCTAGAACAGTTACTATGATTTGGTTTTGAAAGATGTTGTTTCTTGAAGTTCATTAATATGTAATTATGTATTAAGAACAGTAGAGGTAAAGTAGGTGATTTATTTGAAAGATTAAAGTAGTAAAGTACTAAAGTTTCAATAAAAGAAAATTCCCCAACTAACCCACAAAATTGACTTGACCTCTTTGTTTTGCGGGAAAATTAAAGAATATTATATTTTGAAATAGTTTTAAAACCACGCGGTTTTCATTGAAGTTGTTGAAAAGTTTTTAGTTAAGTGCCTGAGCCCTGAAGATAGCGGGGCTTGAAGTGGCAGTATGTTAATGATGCCACATCGAAAAAATTCAAAAACAATTTTGGTGAAAAACAACTTTATAAACTTATTATTTAGAAATTAATAGAATTTCTCCATTATGAATGAAAACTTAAAAAATAGAAGAAAGTATATATACTAATAGAGTATAGACTATAGACCAATGGTGAAACTATGAAAGTATATATAGTTTTATAAAACAAAAAAATAAAAAAAAATTTTTTTTTTTTTTTTTTTTTTTTTATTATTTATTATATATATATATATTATATATATATATATATATATATATATATATATATATATATATATATATATATATATATATATATATATATATATATATATATATATATATATATATATATATATATATATATATATATATATATATATATATATATATATATATATATATATATATATATATATATATATATATATATATATATATATATATATATATATATATATATATATATATATATATATATATATATATATATAAAGAAATCACCAACCCATAAAGAAAGAAATTTATTGTCAACCTGATTAAAAAAAAAAAATTAAAAAAAAAAAAAAAAATCTTTCTTCATCCGAATGTAAATCAAAGTTTGTGTAAATCCAGATTTTCATGGAATACTCCCATAAGGTGTATTACTACAGCCCTATGCTACAGCCTGATATATTTTTATTAGGCTGTGGTGTTACCATAACCATAGTATAAGGTGTTACCAAAGTTTACCCTATAATTATATTATATGGTAAACTTTGGTGTTACCACATATATATATATATATATATATATATATATATATATATATATATATATATATATATATATATATATATATATATATATATATATATATATATATATATATATATATATATATATATATATACACCAACGTATATATATATTGTGTTACCGGCTTATCGTTCAGAGTAAAAGAAAGTAAAAGTATAAAAATATTATAAATGGTTCATACTTCCATAGTGATACTTCTTGGAGAGCATCACGAGCTCTCACCGCATGTGGACCTGGTTCACTCGTGATGGCTTGAAGGGCAATATTTTGTCTGCCTGGAAGGACGGCATAACCCCCTCGTTGGTGAGGTCCACTCTCTAAAACAAAACCTAGTGGTTCATGTTTGAAGCATCACCAGCTCTCGGAGCGTGTGGATCACTAGCTCTGAACCGGTGGTGGCCTGAAGGGCAGTATTTTGTCTGCTTGAGGTACGGCATATGCCCTCGTAGGTAAGGTCTGCTCTCAGAAACAAAACAAAAAAAGAATGTATTAAATGAGAATAAGTCATCATAGGAACAGATGAAAAGTAAGGTTCCTCAGAGTTCTGTTTTAAATTTTCATTCAAATAATTTCGTATATGAAGTATACGGAATGGATTTGGTCAGTCAATGGACGAAGGCTATGATAATGAGAGTCGGATCAGTGTTTACAACCCAGGAATAGAAATAACTTAAAATAATAAACCGTAATGTTAATAATGAAAATAAGGTAAAAAATCGACTTAACAATATATTTATGCATGTTGCATCCAGTGTAGTAAAGGACAAATTTGTCAACTAAGATAATATTCAAAATTGAATCCCCTATACCCCAAAGGATTGTCAAAAATACACATCAAAATGTCTATGGCTGTGTTAGATTATTCATTGATCGAGTATTGTGCACAGGTTTGACTTGAGGGAAAAAAATTAAAAATTAGGGTATAAGTTATCACCAGATAGGCATTTTATGGTAAATGTGTCTTTCAAGGGAACAAATTTTTTTCTTCATATATTGAAATTGCGAAGAATTGATCTGAAATAATGGTTTTTTAGGTTAATTGAGCTGCGTTAAACAATTTTGTAAAAAAAAAAAAAAGATAAAGTAATAATTACAATCATTTAATAACACATATGACTTCAACAGTATTTAGTTTCACATTACCAGGTTGCTGCATCAGCATTAGAGAGGAAATTTAAATTTTATAGCTATGGTAAACCAAAAAAAAATAAAAAAATAAATAATGAAATTATTGACAAAATATGATATAAAGTTAATTATGTATATTCAATTTAAATTTTTTTTATGCATTATAATATATTGAAAGACCCAGTGTTTGCTAGGTTAGGCTTATTTACTGGCCATTAGGTATATTTTTATCCTTTAAGTCAGGTTAGGTTAAGTTCAATTAGTTAGATTCAACAAATTCTACAACCTAATCTGGACTTAAGGGTAAAAGTATACCTAACAGCCAGCAAATAGGCTTAACCTAGCGGATGCTGAGTCTTTCTTAATATTTAATAGTAATAATTAAAATATGTAAATAAATAATAAAAAATTTATTTATACTTGTTTATATAATTTACTTTATTTTGTAATATTTTGTTTATAATTTAGTAAATATGTAATTTACTTTATTTCGTAATATTTTGTTTATAATCATCATCTTCCCCCAGGAAGGACTTTCGTCCTGTCAGTGGGATCTTTTGAGGAAGATCCTTGGGTTTCAAGGGCCCACGGCGGATACTGCTGTCTGGGCCAGGCCTATCGCAGATGCCGGAGATTATTCTCATCAGTGGCAAGAGCACTCCACTGATGTACTCGTTTAACGACTGAGTCATTCGGAGCTCAGCGCAAGGAGAAACCGCTCACATTTCCCTCTCCGGCCAGGCCTCAAACCCTGGATCTCCCGCTTGCTATAACGAGTGCTTGATCGACTGTTTAAATTAATAATTTTATATACATATATATATAAACTTTTTTTTCTTAGCTCCATAATAGTTATCAAATTTCTTAAATTTCCTCTCCATTGCTGATGCAACAACTAGATGCTGCAAGCGAATTGGTAATATTCCACTGAAATTGTATGTGTTTTTAATTTCTTGTATTTATTACTCTTTGTTAATTAATTTTTTAGTATTTTTAGTTTACAAAATAGTTTTCTGCTACTCAATTAACCTAAACAAAATTATTTCACCACCAATTCATCTTCTAAGTTCCGGTATATGAAGAAAATTATTCATTCCCGGTAAAGACACTTTTACCCATTTTATTTATTTATTTATTTTTTTATATTATATGAATTTGAAAACAAGAGTTACAGGATAGGCTAAAGGAACTTGGATATTTTCCATAAAAGAAAACTTCTTAGGAAAATAATTCAGGTTTTCAAAATTCTTTCAGTAATTAATGATATATATAGATGTAACTTGTCTTCTTAAGAACACAATAGAGCTATTTTAATTTCACATTCTTTTAAATCTTTCCTCGAAAAAGGGCATTTATTTTGATTTCCTTCCTTGAATAGTTTATATAGTAATTCTTATGAGGGAATAATTTTTTAGTTTTCTTTATATTTAAATTTTTACTTTCTGTATATTTTCATGATTTGCCTTATCTTTAGTAATTTCATTCTTTGATTTCCAAACATTAAAATTAAAATGTAATACTTTGATACTAATCTGTGCATCTTATTACTTTTTCATATGCTATTACAATTTTATTCTTTACTTCATGAACTCTTAGGATATTTAAGTTTTCTTTTTTAAATACTCTTCTTGTTAGAACATTTTTACGGTATCATTTCTTAAATGTTAAGAAATCTTTATAAATAGCATAACTTAATCTCTAACTTTACTCTTACTTTTTGTTGATGATCTTTTCAGCTCCACTTTTAACTCTGTTCATTTTTATGATGATGACTCTACTCTTGATTTTCCCACTCATTCCAAATGTGCTCCCTCTTTTGCTTCACATCTTCAAAATTTGATGAAACTGCAAGCATTAAACGGGACGCCTGCTTCTTGCTTTTCACTTAATGCTTGCAGTTTCATCAATTTTCTTTATCAGAGTGTCTAAACCCCCTAAAGTTCATCCTTTGTGAGGGAATTCATGTAATAATTTCATTCTGCCATACCTCTCCTTTGATAATGTTTAATAAAAATTTTACCTTCTTCGGTAAAAGGCATTATCTCAAGGATATAAATTTCTGAAATAAAGCGATGGAAATTAAGCTTTTTATATAGCTTGAAAAAAAAAAAAATCATCAAAAATCAAAATTTTAAAATTTTTTTAAAAGTTTCTCATATAAATAAACTTTCAATTATACTCTTGTCTAATTTTGAACATCTACATTGGATAATTATCAAGTTATTGATAATTTTAAAATGCATTTTTTTTATGGTCCACCATATATATATATATATATATATATATATATATATATATATATATATATATATATATATATATATATATATATATATATATATATATATATATATATATATATATATATATATATATATATATATATATATTATATTTTTTATACTAGGTACTTGGAAACATGAATAAATTTCAAGTTATGTATTCTAATAAAGTTGTTGTTGCTCCTATGGTGAGGGTTAGTACATTACCATTTAGGTTACTATGTTTAGACTATGGAGCTGATCTTGTATATACTGAAGAGACCATAGATTTCAAGATGCTGAGATCAATCAAGAAAGAAAACGGTATGTAAGGGAAAATAAATATAAATTAGTTCAAGAAACGAAAAAGATTATTAATGCTACTTTAAAAAAATTTCATATATATATTATATATATATATATATATATATATATATATATATATATATATATATATATATATATATATATATATATATATATATATATATATATATATATATATATATATATATATATATTCTTTATTTGATAGAAGTTTTTGGCACAACTGATTTTGTTGATAAATCTGATGGAACAATTTTCTTTCGAACTTGTAAGTTAGAAAAAGAAAAATTAATATTTCAGATTGGTACTGCCAATGCTCAGAGAGCTCTCAAAGTGGCTTTACTAGTGTAAGTTTCACAATTTAAAGTATGAAAAATTTACTGATTTATAAAAGTACTTACTACCCACTCCTATGTATTTTTCATTTTATCAGTTTACTTCTCTCATTCTCTTATCTCTTTAAAAAATGTATTTTTTCATTAATGATAATTGAAATATAAATACCGTAGTTTAAGTAGTTAGCTTTAAAGTAGATTTATTTTATTTGATGGTGTAAAATCATTCAGATCCATATTGTAGCTGAAAAACAATTTATGATTGATCTTTGGTTGTTCAGACTACATTTAACACTTTATTGTAACATAGAGTTATTGAATTCTAGGCAAGACCATGTTGCTGGCATTGATATTAATATGGGATGCCCGAAGGAGTTCAGTATTAAAGGAGGAATGGGAGCTGCTCTCTTGCAACAGCCTGAAAAGGTAAATATTTTGGTTCATGATTACTTTCTTGATTAGTTTACATTTTTGATATTGTGTATATATATATATATATATATATATATATATATATATATATATATATATATATATATATATATATATATATATATATATATATATATATATATATATATATATATATATATATATATATATATATTCAGATTAAAGATATTCTGATTACTTTGACTAAAAATTTAAGTATACCAGTGACTTGCAAAATTCGTATTCTGCCCACTTGTGAAGAAACTATCGCCCTTTGCAAACTTATTGAAGGCTGTGGAGTTGCAGCAATTGCCATTCATGGCCGGAAAAAAGATGAGAGACCTAATCACTCTAATCACAATGATATAATAAGAAAAGCGGCTGAAGCATTGACTATTCCAGTAATCGCTAAGTAAGTTTTGTTTTCCCAATATGTTAATAGTTATTATTTTATATATTTTGTGAAAAATTTATCGATTGTCGTTTAGTTAATTTTGAAAGGATTAAGTTTTGTGGCTTTTAATTTGTTTTTAGAACTGTTTATCTTTTCTAAATTTAATTGTACATACAAACTCCTGGTTTTGTAATTTGTAAACTCTTTTAACCACCAGTTTGCAGAAGGATTCGAAATTTATATTTCGTTTTCTGTATTATGACATTTTATGTCAGAATTTTGAATCTCTCTTCCTTACTTAGTAATATTTTAACTCTGTTATGAGGTATCATTTATTTTGCTCTAATTGAATTTGAAGTTGTGACAAAACTAATTTTGGGATGTCTGGAAAGAATCTATGAAATCTAGAACTAAAATTTAGCTTCTAAAGTTTTTTCGAAAATAAATTTTAAGTTCTGTTTAAGGAATAGATTAAACATCTACAAAATTTAAAATCATTTTCTCTCTTTCTTAACTCGGAGGCATGACTTTAGAAATTTAACTTAATTAAACTTAATTTAATTTTCTAACTTAATTTAACTTAAAGCAACCTTTTTACAATACATTGAAAGATGTATGAAAGATCACGAAAAAAGGACATATGAAGGTTTGAGTTGTTTGCTTTCGAAGATGTCATTGTTGTGTGGAAAGTTGTTTCGAGAATAAAGATAGAGTAATTGAGTTTTTGAGGCATTGAAAACGACCTTGTTTTCTCTGCCCCAATTAACTGCCGTTGGGAGTGGCGTCTTTCAAATTGGAAGGATTAATGAAGAGTGAAGTCATTAGCATAGGAGTGGTTAGATGATTAAGTGATTGAAAGGTCTTTGATGAAAAGTAAAAAAGAGTTGGAGATAGACTGTGCACTAGGGTAAGACTGCTGCAAAGTCTTGGTGGCACCAACCCTATATCACCTATGAATATTTTTTTAGCAGTTTGACTTCAAAATAGCTAGATTTTACGGATATAAGAAAACCTAAATATTATGGACATTGAATATTTTCAATCTTGTTTCAACCTTCATGAGTTTACTAAAAATATTGGTATCAGTATCGGTAAATTCTATTGGTATCGTATTGGTAGTCGGTATCAGGTGGTTTAAAATTATTAGTATCTGTTAAAATTCTTGTATCGCCCCATCTCTATATATATATATATATATATATATATATATATATATATATATATATATATATATATATATATATATATATATATATATATATATATATATATATATATATATATATATATATATATATATATATATATATATATAGTGGTGGTTCGAAGGAAATTGAAAGTTATGAAGATTTTGAAAAATTTCGAAGTGAGACTGGTGCATCTAGCATTATGATTGCAAGGGCTGCAATGTGGAATTGTTCTATTTTGAGGAAGAAAGGAACGCTTCATCACGATGTTGTTGTTGGTATTCAATATCCGTGCTTTTAACTTTGTTGTAAACAATACATTAATTAAATTATAGGTACGAGAGTACAGTGTTTATGTTTTGACTCAAGGCAGGATATATTTTTTTTTAATATTTATCAAAATTTTAGTAGTTTTTTTTATTTTTTTTGTCCCCAAGTAGTTAATTTTTTATTTAATATTTAAAATCTTTTCAAAGTGTACCTTTTGTAATTTGGTGTTATTAAACTTTTTCTCATTTTATGTAAAAAATTATTTAACATTTTCAGATTAAAGATTACTTAAAATATTGTGTACAATATGACAATCCATTTACATATTCAAAATACACAGTTCAGAATATTTTGAGAGAAGTTACAAAGCACAGAGAAAGGGAAAGCGTTTTTGGAAACTCAAACTCTGCAAGAAATATGGTAAGAGGTCTCGCAGTAATTTCATGTTATTTACTACACATACAATTTATTAAAGTAACAAACCCATATATTTTGGAAGTTGACATTTGAAGATTGAATACTGCTAATTTGTATTATTACTTTTTAGCTCCTTGTGGGATTTGAGAGACTACTTTCAATGACTTCATGAAAGAGCATTTCTCCACTATTGCAGATTCGAAAGTTAATTCAAGATCTTGTGCTCCACAAAGTATAGAAAATATCAAAATAGAAGAGAAAGAGGAGAATGGAGTAAAAATCATTGAAATGCCTCTACATTTTATTAGAGGAAATTACTCTAATGCAAATTTGCCTAAAATGATATTAAATGTAAAAGCTTTTTTCTTTTTTTTCTTTGAAAATATATCTTCATTACAAATTTAATAATTCTAATATTTAAATACTATTTTTTTCAGAACCACGCGTTTAAAAATGGTATTAAATTGCTGCAATATAACTGTGAAATGGTAGACAAATTTTTTGTTTCTGATGTTAATGTTGATGGAATTAAATATCGTTCATCTATAAAGTAAGTTCAAAAAAAATTTTCATTTTATCGTTTCACATGTTTTAAGCTTATTGAAATAGTTCGTTCATGCATATTATATTATTCTAGGTTGAAATATAAGAGTATGTTAAGTAGTTCATAGAATTCATAATTCTCACCAAAATTTTTAATACCTTTTTAAAGGCCCAAAAATTTGTCATATACAAAGTTTTTGAGAGATTTGAAATACCAGTAAATTTTATATATATATATATATATATATATATATATATATATATATATATATATATATATATATATATATATATATATATATATATATATATATATATATATATATGAGGTGGGCAAGTTGCGCTCTAGGTAAATGACTAGGGTTCTTGTGATTGCGCAAACTTTTGAGAAAATAGCGCTCTTGCACTTTACCATTTTTTAAAGAGCGCAACTTAACTCTTAAGATTTTGTAATGTTTTCAAGAAAAGGCAAGAAAACTAGTGTAAAAAATGATCAACAATATTTGCTAAGTTTTGTGACATCATTATGGAAATATATGTTGAATAATGATTTATGAATATGTTCTAAAAAAAAATTAGTGGCAACTTTAAATATAAAGTTATAAACAAACACAATCGGCGTGTTTTAATGTAAAACTTGCTTCTATTATTATTTATTGGGTAAATGCATTTTATATTTACAACGGAATTACTTTTTTGAGTAACGATGCCCACCACTATATATATATATATATATATATATATATATATATATATATATATATATATATATATATATATATATATATATATATATATATATATATATATATATATATAACTGACTAAAATAAAATCTGTTCTTTTTAGTGTTCTTGCACATGCCCTCCAATTTTGCAATAAGTTGGGCACCAATTTTTTTCAGTTTGCTCGTCCATATATATTATATATATATATATATATTATATATATATATATATATATATATATATATATATATATATATATATATATATATATATATATATATATATATATATATATTAGGGATGGAGCGATACCAAAATTTTTACCGATACCGATACCGATAATAAAAATTACCAGATACCGATACCGGTATCGGTATCGGAAAATATGCCGATACTACTACCGATACCAATACCGATAACGATATGAAAATATGCCGATACTTGCCGATACCGATACCGATACTTATCCATCCTATATATATATATATATATATATATATATATATATATATATATATATATATATATATATATATATATATATATATATATATATATATATATATATATATATATATATATATATATATATATATATATATATATATATATATATATATATATATATATATATATATATATATATATATATATATATATATATATATATATATATATATATATATATATATATATTTTGACGTATTAAACGATTTTTCAGGGAAAAAAGCCGTAGATATGCCGAACAAGCAGCAGCTTTAGTTTACCTACACACTAAAGGATTAGTCGAAAAATATTACGGTTTCATTCCATCAGTAGGAACCCGGAAGCATAAAAATTTAGTAACTTATAAAGCTAAAATAGAAAATAAGAAAAGGATATTAGATAGTAATACAAATGATGATTTTAGGGAGAAAAAATCTTCAAAATTATCAGAAAATACTTTATTATGAAAAAAATTGTTCAAATAAAATTATTTATAAAAATTATTCATTTAACTCCTGCACTGTTGCTAATGCTATATCAATCATAATATCGGGTTTCAGTAATTCTTTTACCTGCAAATATTTAAACAATGTTAGTAATATAATTTCCATATCTGCATTTAAGTTTAATAACTACAGGTTTCCCAGAACTGTCGCGATATTACTTTAATACGACCTTGTCACCAATAAAGTTAATTTTATGTAAATATTAATATTAGGTATTACTTTTAATATTTGTTTTCACAACAGAAAAAATACTCACAGGAACATTTTGCTCTGCTGAAATATTATAAGCTGTGACGACACTTGTACGGGAAATCATAATAGAATGATTGGCAAGCAACTTGATGACATTATGAAGTCTACCAATTATCTCCCTTACATCGTAAGACACCTTGAAATAAAAATGTCAAAATGATAATGTAGTAGTACATGGATATAAGCCACTGTAAAAAAAAAATTTTTTTTTATCAGTTTGTGAAATAAAAGAAATTCAGTATAAAGAATTGTCTATTGCAATTTACATAACTTGCCTGGGTGTATAGAGATATTAAGTATTGCATTCCATAAGTTTCAAAGCTTTTAAAAATGCTTAATAACTATTTAATTACGTTAAGTACCTTGGGCAAGCAGAATATAAAATGACCACATCAATGAATCAAATAAAAAAAACTTACTAGATAAATGTTGGAAGAATAGAGCATTATTTTGGATAAATTTATGTCATTAAAATTATTCTGAAAACCTCTTTTATTTGTCAGACTATCTTTAAAACCTTTATTGCAATATACAATGCTACCAAGAGTATTAAAGACCTCTGTATACAGGCTTAAATATATAATTAAATATTGGCAGGTTATGTATTCTTTGACTTAAATTATTATAATTTAAATATAGAGTTCTGCAAAACTCGAAATACGCAATACTTTAAAATAATAAAATCTAAATGAATATAATTATATGAACTTTACACAAAGTTTTCTTTTTCTCATTCTGTTTAAGTAATAATTATCAATCCTTATTTCTGATTTACTTTCCCACTCTATATCAGATGCAAACGGCCATCGTCTATCTATATGCTCTTAATTTTTTTTTAATTTGTTTCTCAAAGTTTCTGTTCTACTTCCAATTCTCTTTTTCTTAATGAGCTATTCTGTCACTTCACTCACCTACTTTTATGCCGAAGACTACCTTCACATTGCTATTTTCAACTTGAAAAGAAATAGTTTGCACTAAAATGATGGCTTTGAAATTATTTACCTCATATTTATGGTAAATCTAATTGGGACAGAGAAAACATGGTTGTTTCCAATGCCTACTTAACACGATTTCTTCATCTACCAACTCTGCGCAATTTTCACGCAACCATAACTTCTTCCAAATACATGAAATGCAGATCTTCCTAGGTCTTTAATACTTTTTTTCTGGTGATCTTTCTTTGAAGGATAACATCAGTTCTAATTAAAAAGGCGAAGAAGGCCACTTCAAAAATACTTCATACCACATTAATTACTGATTTTATACTGGGTCATTCTTCTTTTATTATATAGAGTAATCGTCAAAACATTTGGGGTATTTTGCACACACATTTCATTTGCTCCTCTGACTCTAGATGCAACTTTTTTTTTTTTTTTTTTTTTTTTGAAGAGCGATTGTCTGACATTTTCCATACGTTCTCTTTACTTTTCTGTCCAATTCTCCAGCCCCAAACTTAATGGTAAACGCGCATTCTTTCATAAATTAATGTACCCTACCTGTAAAGTCTAGAACACACTTCTTTTTATCTCTCTTACTAGGAACATAATGTTTCAGGGCAAAGCACTTAATTTTTTATTTATTTATATTATATATATATATATATATATATATATATATATATATATATATATATATATATATATATATATATATATATATATATATATATATATATATATATATATATATATATATATATATATATATATATATATATATATATATATATATATATATATACATACAAACTCACCTCTTCATAGTCTTCTGAGTACTCTGTCACTACGTCTTGTACTACGATTGGTGTAATATATATATATCCGTTAGCCCCGAATATGACTCGAGCTCCACAAGGTAAATTTTGCATTCTCTGTTTATCTTGTACAATTAGTGAAGGTGATACTTTTACAAGAGTTCCTTGGGTGAGCTGTTTAAAATAGATTCTAATTAAACTAAACATCTTACAAATTATGTTAACAAATTATTAATATCTAACATGATATTAAACGTATGAAAAAAAAGAAAAAAAAAACTTACTTTACCAAATTTAGATGTTCTTGCTGTTAGTTTAAGTAAACCATCGTTGCCTATCTTTTGAACTTCGACGCAAACTAAATCTCCCTCTTGTAATAGACCTCTCATTCCTCGCTCATCATCTAAGTCTTTCCTTCGCTATCAAGATAAATATGAAAAAATTAATATTAAATCAGCAATAAGTGGACAAACAAAATACATATTTTTCCATAGAAAGATCAATTTAATAATCTATCACTATCGTCATTTCGATATACAATGTACAGCAAAGTTAACTACCGCACGTTAACAATGCCATTTTCTAAACATAAACTATACATGCTTCGAAACTAATCACGATAAATAGTTATACTATTGCATTCTGATTACTTCTCTACCCTTAATTTCGGGTTCTTTTTCGTAATATCTCCATTTTAACCATTTGAACAGTTTTAGTCGCCTAATCCCTCGAAATATGGCTCCACAATTTGTTCATTTGTTTATTTTTATTACTTTTTTTAGTTCGGAAGCAAAAATTAAATATAAAGGTTTAAATAATCTTCCTAAATGGTTCTACTCTTATTTTAATTCCACATCCTCATATTTACATAAAACTAGAAAAAATAGTGGTTTGTTAAAATATCAGTCCTGATCTTTGACTTTATATAAGCACCAAAACCTTCTATATTTAATTAATAACCAGATGTTTTAGCCATGAGGGACTATTCTAAACTTTAAAAATTAGTATTCTATCTTAAATTTCATATTCACTCAACAGTCAAAATTAACTACAGTTTCCACACTTTTAAAACACTCAAAACTAATGTTTTGAATAATTTTTTACTTGCAAAATTGTATTCTTTATGACCCTATTATTCAATTTTTTTACCACACTTATCATTTACACTTGTTATTTTTCCAGTGACTTACTATAAACCTTTAAAAAATTAGGTAAACTAAGCATCCTTTTTATTCAACAAACTTAGTTCATAACGAAATTAATTATTGTAGAAATCTTGTAGATGCTTATAATTTTACTAATCTTAAGAATCCTTTTTTGTACAATTTTATGATTTCACAACTTAGGAATAAAATAATATAATTTAAACCTGTTCTCCTCCAGGAAGCTGAATATTTGCAAGTCTCAGCTCGGCATCTAATCTTGAATTTACATCTACTTTCCACCTGCTTGTTTGAACTTGCATGACTCTGCCAACTATCGTATCACCAACAGCACCTGATAAATAAATAAATAAATAAATAAATAATATATATATATATATATATATATATATATATATATATATATATATATATATATATATATATATATATATATATATATATATATATATATATATATATATATATATATATATATATATATATATATATTAACAAGGAGTGAAGAGTCAGGAAAGATTTTGACTCTGACTCCTGACTCTTGGACTCAGTAATATTTGCCAACTCCCGACTCCTTTCTAAAAATTTTCTGGGTATAGTAAGAAAAAATTTAAATCTATTTTAATAACCAAAAATAATTGTATGTTAATAATAATCTTAGGAAAAATTCTTTTTAATAATAATAATTTAAAAGACCAAGATGAAGAAAAAGACTATGAACAAGAACAAAAGAAATGAAACTGCTTTATTTACTACTACTAATAATAATAAAAATAAAATTTGTAATAATAATAATAATAATAAAAATAATAATAATAATAATAATAAACTGTAGTCATAAATATCACATAATTGAATAGATTTTCAAATTTTTTTTTCTTATTTAACCCATAACCTTTATATATATATATATATATATATATATATATATATATATATATATATATATATATATATATATATATATATATATATATATATATATATATATATATATATATATATATATATATATATATATATATATATATAAAAGGTGTTTCAGCTTTAATTAAATGGTTATGCCCCATATTGAGAGTGAGTACCACAAAATAAATTTATCTGAATCTATGTAGGTATGCTTGCAAACAGCTCTTTTCTGAATTAATGAAGTAATGAAGTATCAATATGTGAATAAATTTTGCAACTCTAACTATATTTAAAAATATAGCGTGAAATCCCGCCTGTAATCGTAACATTAGAATTGACCACATTTTAATTACAGATAGCCTATTTAAAAACTTACTAAATATTCTTAACTTACTTACCATTACATTTTATGCCTTAAAAATGGGAAGAAGTATTGTACAAAACTAGTCAGTTAAAAAATTTGTATTCAATATATATATATATATATATATATATATATATATAATATATATATATATATATATATATATATATATATATATATATATATATATATATATATATATATATATTACCAACCTTGATAAACTTGACGCAAAGGTGTAACAGTTATTAGTTTATTAACAGTTGTAACATAGCCTGCAACAGATGCAATTAAGTTTCCATTTTCCATATATGTCCCGTGGCCTCTGAATGTAAAATTTAAATACGTTAATTCAAATATTTTGTGATTATTTAATAAATTAACAATATTCCCAATTATATCATTGCAAAAAAAAAAAAAAAAAAAAAATGAGAAGGTATGATAATACTTAGTACCTAATATAATTTGTGGATTCATCTATAATTTCTCCTGGAGTGACTAGTTTTGGTGGACGAGTTCCAGGTTTTTGCCCAAGTTTGCTAAAGGGAGGGCGTTCTGATGCAAGAATAATGTCCATTGGTAAGTACTTAAAGATCTCAATAAGCAATTATGAAAATAATTAAAACTATTATAAAATGCTAAATAAAATAAGAAATTTTTAAAAGGTTCATATATATACTAGCATGTAATATATAACATGATACAAATATTTGTGAAATTTTTAAGAAATTCAATAACTTGGTAGTATCAACTCTGAAAACAAACTTCATAGAAGTATGCTCATTCTTTCATGTATTCTATTGATAAATTCTGGAACACTCTTCTTCATTGCTCAGACTTACAAAAATATTCTTATCCCTTCTCCATCCTTCATTTTAGACTAAATCATTATACTCAATAACTATTTTATTCACAAAATCTAGAACATACTTCCTTTAACTATTTTTAAAAATTAGATACTTTTAAATGCCATTTGAATCAATGTAAGATTTTAATTTTGGACTGAATTCTAGACTCCTTCCTATTCTGATAAATAACATATAGATCTCTAGCCTTACTGCAATAGAGGAAATGATACAAGTTTGATACATAGCAATAAAATAACAATGATATATATATATATATATATATATATATATATATATATATATATATATATATATATATATATATATATATATATATATATATATATATATATATATATATATATATATATATATATATATATATATATAATATTTATATTTTAAATTTTTTTCAAACTTTACCTTAGGGTCTTACCTATGTAAACCTATTGAATAACTATTATGAATCAGATTTTTTTGTTTTTTTTTAAAACTTTTATTATACAAAATCTATAATTTTCTGAAATATTTTCAGAGAAAATGCATATAATCATTAATTTAAGTGAATGTTGGCTATTCTATTCCTTATTTAAAATTAAATAAACCTCAATTAAATTTTTATCTAATTTTCTTAACCTAAAATTTCAGTGCTTTTCACATCTTAACAAATTTTAAGGCAACCCCGGCCCCAGCCCTAGCCCTATTCCAGCCCATATATATATATATATATATATATATATATATATATATATATATATATATATATATATATATATATATATATATATATATATATATATATATATATATATATATATATATATATATATATATATATATATATATATATATATTTTTTCACTATTTAATTCTATTTCCTTTTTTACATATGGAAAATAGACGTATGAATATTGCTAGAAAAGAAAGGATTGTACAGTTTAAAAGACAGTCAATTTCACTTTCACAGCATATTATTTTTGTTTATTAATTTTTTGTTTTTGTTTTATTATGTATTTATACTACTCTTCCGTGGAAGAAAATTGTGTAGAATGTATTTCAATATATTTTAACTTAATATTGTACCAGATTGAATACCATTTATTTAATTAATAATCCTTACCCTTCTTATTAGCAATCAGACTGTATACAAATATTTATATTTGTATATTAGATAGTATTCTGGTTGAGATATCTATAATTGACCATTGATTTTTCCAAGCGAATCATACAAATATATTCATATATTTGTATGTGATAAATATTCCAATGTTATAATTAATCACCTTCCCAAACCATCAATTGTTTGTTATAGTGTCAGTAGTTGTCATTTCTGTCCTTTAATTAAAATTTGTCCTTTTTAAAAACTTGTGGTATTTTTTTGGGGTGGCGAAATTTTTTTCGCCAAATCTCTGTGGATGTCTGCAAATGTATATGTATGTCTCAGGAAAATTATACACACGGATGAGAAAGTGCAGAGCCCAGCCTTGACTTATAGAGTAGACATGCTATTAATTATATAACGTATATGGAAATGAATTATGGAGGGAGGGAGGGAGATGGGCCACCACGAACTGTAATACCATGAGGATAGTATAAAATTCTAAGACAACTAAGTGATTTTAACAGATCTTCCAATTTCTCACCCAAAAATAAGCCGATTCACAGACCACAGTTCAAAGTTGCGGTAAAAGTTAATGAAGCGGGAAATCCAAACATGAGATTTTCAGCTAGCCACAAATATTGCTCAAAGGTTGTACCTGTGGTTTTGCCAAAGTTTACCCATGGTTTTACCTTGTTTCTTTCGAAATATCCATTGTGGTTTTAGTTTATTTGAAAAGTGAAAATTTGTGTCTAAAAACAGATTTCCCAAACTCTTTTTAATTTCATTACTTACAAATAGTATCTTTAAAATATATAATAATTAATTATAATTATTATTATTAAATAAATTTAGAGGAAAGGATAATTTATAAACAATATATCTTATCTTTTATTTAAGTTTTAATTTCAAAACGAGTTTTCAATAAAATGCTACTTTCTAATTTAACCACAAATTACACTGTTGTTGATCAATAGTTTCATAATTTAATCAAAATAATGCTGATCATATCAAAGAGAATAAAAAATCTTTTTCCAGACTTTCTCAAGTAAATCATAAACTCTGCCTGAACGATTTTGCAGACTCTAACTAGCATATGTTCAGTTAGATTAATTTTTTTCATATCTCTTAAAATTGCCCTTCTTAGATTTGCTTTCAAATTTTCAAATTTTATTCCAAATAAAACTATATTCCCAATTTTATAAATTCATAAATTCTTTAGGATAAAGAAATAAAAATAAAAATGTTAATTTGTGTAAATAACTTCTTTTCATTCAAGCGCAATTAGGAAAAGTAGTTTCTCGTGTTTATTTGCATTGCTATCATATAAATGACAAAAGTCTTACAAACGAATCTTTACAAGGTAAATACTATGCAGCCCAAAGCCTATCAAAATGAAATTGCTCATGGTGAAATTTGAGATTACTATTCATAACGCCATTAGGTTGAGTCTCTAAATGTTACAACTACAGGTTGTTAAGGACAGGCAATTCTTCGGAATAATTTTGCTTGACCTAGGCCTGCAAATTTATGAGGAAAGGTAATAGAGCTAAAGAAATCAGTTGCAAGTAAAATATTAATTGATTTAAGTTTAATAAATGTGGTAAATCCTCAGGAAGGATGAAAAATTTAAATTTAAAAAAAAAGAAAGAACCAGTCTAAAATAAGAAACAATAGTTCTGAGAACCTAGGAGGTATGCCGTCAGACCAGTAGTTGAAGACAAAAAAAATTTGCTGTATTTTAGTTCAGGTGGCGAAGAATTTAGGAGAGTGAATGGAATTAAGATATGAATAAACAGAGAAAATTAATTTGATTGTAAATTACTTGAAAAGAGAGCTCATGTATATAGCTAGAGGGCTCCAAGGCATAAGGTAAAAAGTTCAAAAAACTCCAAATCTGAGAAAAATAACAAATAAAGTCATTCGTATATAGTTACAACATCCTTTGGAAAAAAACTAAAGATAGGAATAGTTATGATAGCTATAAACAAATATGAATAGTTATAACAAATGATTTGTTACTGGACTTCACAAATACTTGAGGTTTGGCTTAGAACAGGAGGTGAGATGTAGAGAAAGAAACTTGGTTTTGAACAAAGTGGAAATTAGAATAAAGGCACCGAATATTTTATAAATAAAAAAGGAAAAATGTGTTTACTAGAACAAGTTAGCACCACTGCCACTACCGGAGGCTGCAAATCTCCCAGGTGGTGATAGGAGGATTGATGGACAATTGGTTATTTTTTGAAACTGCTCCTCTTGGTTTACAAGGCTACGTTCAATTTTGTCATTTTTCAAAGTTGGAAAAAGGCTTGAGAATACAGAAATTGTACTTACAATGTGTGAAAATAAACTAAAGGAATGTCCACTTGACATACAAAGAAATTCTTTTGTGTAGGACGTGTTCATGAGATGCGTAAGGGACGAACCTTTGAATATAAGAAAGAAGCGGAATATTCTATCATAAACATTCAATATATATATATATATATAATATATATATATATATATATATATATATATATATATATATATATATATATATATATAATATATATATATATATATATTATATATATATATATACAAGTAATAAAACCACATAAACAGTGGAGTGAAATTTTAGAATTTCAAGTCAGTTATTGGAGATTCGAACACTTACCTCTAAGCTGGTAAACAGAGTGTTACCTCTGTATCACTACAGCACAAAAGGAAATCGCACTGAGAAAGCTCATGAACATCCGCCATGATGACTAACTCAAAGGACTCCCACCACTTCTCCCGAATATAGAGCAACAGGTCAGCTACTATCCCTTTCCTTTTGTACTGTCTCTGTATAGAGGTGACACTCTGTCTTACCATCTTAGAGGTCAGTGTTCGAATCTCCAATAACTGACTTGAAATTGTAAAATTTCACTCCACGGTTTATGTGGTTTTATTACTTATATATATATATATATATATATATATATATATATATATATATATATATATATATATATATATATATATATATATTATATATATATATATATATATATATATATATATATATATATATATATGTGTGTGTTCTTTTTGTTACCAGCCTTCAGGTTTATTTAAAAAATGTTTGAAAGTCCTTGGTGAAAGAGTAAATGTCATTAAACTCGTTCAAATGTATTGTAATGTCTTTCTAAAACTCGCCATACTTGTTAAATGTATTCAACTTGCTTTGATATATATATATATATATATATATATATATATATATATATATATATATATATATATATATATATATATATATATATATATATATATATATATATATATATATATATATATATATATATATATATATATATATATATATATATATATATATATATATATATATATATAGATAGATAGATAGATAGATAGATAGATAGATAGATAGATAGATAGATAGATAGATAGATAGATAGATAGATAGATAGATAGATAGATAGATAGATTAATTAATTAATAAATCTATAGAGAGATAGATATGGATAGATATATAGATAGATAGACATAAATAAATTAATAAATCGATAAATAGGATAGATAGATAGATAAATAGATATGATAGATAGATAGATAGATAGATAGATAGATAGATAGATAGATAATAAATTAATAAATCGATAGAGAGATAAATAGATGGATAGATAGGTTGATAGACAGATAAATAAATTAATAAATCGATAAATAGATAGATAGATAGATAGATAGATAGATAGATAGATAGATAGATAGATAGATAGATTACATCCTAAATAATATTTAAATTCTTTTCTGTTTTATCAAAGCTAGATAAAAAAAGATAAATAGGTAAATAATGGAACATTGCCATTTTTTGGTCTATCTAATAGCAATATAGCATTCCTAATAC
>SEYY01018682.1:15000-17500 GCA_009176605.1 Armadillidium nasatum | reverse complement strand
AGCTCAAAAAGTTTGAAACTTTGGAGCCGAGACACTGAAAAAGTTGTTTGCCGAAAGACCATCGCAAAATTAGGAGGGCAAATAATACTTGCAAAGCGATGCCCCAAAAAATTCTTTCAAATTTTATCTGCGAATAGAATTTAAATGTTATTACTATTTCGTTACTAAAACTGTAACTAGTTTTAGATAAAATGTTCTACTTAAATTAATGTAAGTAAAGAGGCAATAGGAACACACACATACACACATAAACCAACATATGTGGATATACTAATAATAAAAGCATTGTTAATTAAGCCATTGCAAAGAGAATAGGTTACCTGCCTCAGTGGGATACTTGGAGAAGATTGCAGCGACTAGGAGCAACACGAGAGTCCCAAAAGCTGAGGTTAACCTGGACAGATCTTCCGCATCGGTTATTAAAAAGCAGGAATACGAACCGATCGCCAAAACATAAAATAAAATTTTTATAATTCTGTAATTTAATAATTCAGCTTCAGGAAATTAATAGTTAAAAAATAAATTTGCTAATAAGTAAAAATGAATTCAAACTATAAAAAGTTGAATTCAAACTGTTAAGTCTGTAAAGTAAATAAAAATAATAATAAAAAAAAACTTTATAATACATAAAACAAAGAATAAATAAATAAATAAATAAAAATGTTACACATATATTATATATATATATATATATATATATATATATATATATATATATATATATATATATATATATATATATATATATATATATATATATATATATATATATATATATATATATATATATATATATATATATAAATCAGAAAGGTTAAAGCCACACTAAGGGTTTCCACATATAATTTATAATACTGTATATAGGATCACTTACATCCCAACTTAAAATATACTTACTGTACTTGAAGCTTCATTCTCCCAGTTGTAATTTATTCTTGTAAATTATAACTCCCTCTCAATTCACACTTTCTTCAGACACAATGAATCTATCCCAATGCTTCTCAGATCCTCATTAATTTACTTATTTAAATGTGGCGGCTGTAATGCGGTCTACAATTAAAAATGAGGATTGATAAGCATAGAGGAGTTTCCTTCGGAACTGACCTTCCTCTTTCTTCTCCTGAACACTCTGCCATAAGAGACCATGGAGATACCACTACTTTTTCTTCTTCCGATTTCTCGATACTTCGACATTCGTCTTCCCTTCTTGATCGTAGGATTTTGGAGTCTTTATATATAAAAACTCATTCCCCAGCATCCTTAAATGATCAAGCTACTTCTACTGTTCTTTTCACACAATGATGAAGTCCTTTTTTCCAAAATAGTCCAGCCTTTTTAATATATCTTGGTGTTGCAAAATTTCGACTTTAGTCTTGGGTTTTGTTTGTTATTTTAATATCAATATTCTTCCTATATTTTTATTATTTTATTGAAATTATTATTATTATTTTAGTATTTTATACATAGTTAATGAGTTTAAATTTTGATTATATTTTAAAATATAAAATTTTTAAAACTTAGTTTTTGTGCTGAACACAGTATGATAAATAATTTGGGGAAACCCTTTAATGTTGGCTTTAACCTTTCAGATTAGATTGAAGGTCAAAAGCTATCTCATCATATATATATATATATATATATATATATATATATATATATATATATATATATATATATATATATATATAATATATATATATATATATATATATATATATATATATATATATATATAATATATATATTACCTATTGCTTGCCAGTAATTTGATATTGTATAATGGTTTCTTTAATATTTTCAACAATAAATCACCGAAGAAGGGTTTGATAATCTATACATTTTAATTAAATTGGAAAATATTAATAATAATAATAATAATAATAATAATAATAATAATAATAATAATAATAATAAAGTTATTAATAATATTATTAATAACAGTAATGATATTAATACTAAAAATAATAATAACAATAACAATAACAATAATAATAATAATATTAATAATAATAAAAGTAATAATAATTGTAATAATAATGATGTTACTAATAATAATAAAATTAATATTAATAAAATTAATTATAATGATACAAATCATAATAATTATGATAATAATAATAAAAATAATAATAATAATAATAATAATAATAATAATAATAATAATAATAATAATAATAATAATAATAATAATAATAATAATAATAATAATAATCAGGTCCGTATGAGTCCTCTACTGCTTCCGATCAAAAGATTTTGCCTAACTCCCTTTCCCATCCAAAAGGGATGAAAATTATAGATTTTCAAAAGGAAAATTTATTAATTTTGGAAATTTTCAACTCTTGATTTAATAATTAAAAAGTTGCAAAATAATTTTAAATTAAAAAAAAAAATATTTTTCGTTTATACAAATATAATACTAGAAAGAATGACTTTTCTTATTATATTATTATTATTATTATCATCATCTCTGATGATGATGATAATAATAATAATAATAATA
>SEYY01018682.1:7500-10000 GCA_009176605.1 Armadillidium nasatum | reverse complement strand
AAAACAATTATTTACATAACAACAAAATATTTAATTGCAAATGTGCATGTGAAATATATTACATTAATAATGGAAACATATTTTTACCTTTAATTTATGTGACACTGATTTTAAAGCACCAATTCTTTTGTAGAAGTTGAAAACATTTATAAATTCTTTCTTATCACTTGTTTGTTTCTCAAATTTCAAATTTGCTTTTGGAACCTGATAAAGTAAATATTAACTTAAAATATAATATATATTGATATAAATTTGAAACCAACTAAATTAAGATCTGTATTTAATTGTACTTTTCTAGGCTGAGTCAATTACGTAGCTTCTGCTGAATTGACTCAGGTATGTAAATAGGTTTAAGTTATCATTGTGATCTAGTTATGTTTATTATATTTATTAATGTATATATTATTATTATAACAGGGTGTGATTTTTAGAAGAATAAAGCCTTATAAACGAAGTATTTATTTTTGGCATCATTACAATTTATTCTTCTAAAAGGAAAATGGAGCGAGGTCTTCGTCCTGACAGATATATATATATATATATATATATATATATATATATATATATATATATATATATATATATATATATATATATATATATATATATATATATATATATATATATATATATATATATATATATATATATATATATATATATATATATATATATATATATATATATATATATATATATATATATATATATATATATATATATATATATATATATATATATATATATATATATATATATATATATATATATAGATAGAGAGAGAGAGAGAGAGAGAGAGAGAGAGAGAGAGAAATTTTTTTGAACAAAGAATAGAACTCATAAAAAAGAAGAAAAAAAGAAAAAAAAAGAAAAAGAGAGAAATGAAAGGTAAATTCTTCTTCGAATCAAAATAAAATAAAATAATTCTTTGATTGTTTTCTTATGAAATGTTATTTTAAATTTGCGTATTTTTAATCCATAGAATTATTTTTTTTTACATTGATGTTTAAAAAAAAAAAAAAAAATTATTAATATTTATGTTGTTAACATGTTAAGATTCTTCAATTTTCTTATCCGTTTAACATTAATCCTAAAACATTAGCAAAAACCACGTATTTACGAAAAGAAACCAATGAACTTATAGTACGTGCCTTTTATATGTCAATAGTTTTAATTTGAAGCATTTTAATATATAATAATAATTATTAATATTATTATTATTATTATTATTATTATCATTATTATTATTATTACTAATAATAATTATTATATTATAATAATAATAAAATAATGATAAAAATAATAATAATAATAATAAATAATAATAAAATAATAATAATAATAATAATAATAATAATAATAATAATGATAATACAAATTATAATAATAATAATAATAATAAAAATAAATAATAATAATAATAATAATAATAATAATAATAATAATAATAATAATAATAATAATAAAAATAATAATAATGATAATAATGGTAATAATAATGCTAACTAAAATGAGTGTTTTATTTTGAAGTTCCAAATTATTTTAATATTTCGACTTTTAAATTATAATAAATTATTTATTTTGTTTCAAATTATATACTTTTAATTCTTAAGTTTTGTTTTAAATATTTAATTATTCTAAATAAAAATAGTACCAGAGTTAATAGTACTACTTGAAATTATTTTAATAATAATGATATATAATTCGTTTATTAATATTATTATTATTATTATTTATTATTATTATTATTATTATTATTATTATTATTATTATTATTATTATTATTATTATTATTATTATTATTATTATTATTATTATTATTATTATTATTATTATTATTATTATTATTATTATTATTATTATTAGTATTATTAATATTATTATTGTTTGTTATTATTATTATTATTATTATTATTATTATTATTATTATTATTATTATTATTATTATTATTATTATTATTATTATTATTATTATATATTATTATTATTATTATTATTATTATTATTATTATTATTATTATTATTATTATTATTATTATTATTATTATTATTATATATTATTATTATTATGAGATGAGAGGTCTTCGGTCGAGGACCGGTTAAGCTTCGTTATTTTGTTAAAATAAAAATGTTAATTTCAGTTTCAAAAATTAATTAATTAATAAGTATTCGTTCTTCTTAGATGAAAAAATTTTTTAAATTTAATTTAATTAATAATGACAAATGCCTTGTATGAGGATGAAATTTGCAACGAAAACCTTGATAGTTTTCTTGATATTGAAAGGAAACAGAATTAGATATCTTAATTAACTGACTGAAAAAATTCCTTAGCTGGTCTTAAACTAACTCGGCATAAAAAGTCGGGTTTATCGTCAAAAAGTCAGTCCCGAAGTATTGACTTTTTGTCGATTCTATGTTCAATCAGCGAGAATTTTATAACAATTTATAGTAGGATTGGAAAAATAGGGAATTGGCTTGATCTCTCTCTCTCTCTCTCTCT
>SEYY01018681.1:85000-87217 GCA_009176605.1 Armadillidium nasatum | reverse complement strand
ATTAGCAAACATTATGAGTTAAAGTGGAATGGTGAATTGCAAAGGTGAATTTTTAAGTATTTCCCTTTGAAGAAAGAAGATTGAGCTGTGAATGCAAAACCTTTCGCCATTACGGAACGAAGAAGGAAATGAATCCGACCTTCTTGAGATCATTTGCATTCATTATTAGCTTAACAAAAGCAAAGACGCAATTAATGAACTTTAAATTTGTCTCATCTTTCTTCATTATGAACCGTGTTTGCTCTATTTTCATATGCAAATAAGGTTGAGTCTCTCTCTCTCTCTCTCTCTCTCTCTCTCTCTGATATATTCTTTCTCTCGATCTCTCTCTCTCTCTCTCTCTCTCTCTCTCTCTCTCTCTCTCTCTCCTTCGTACAGAAATTTTTAGAGTTTCATTTTCATCTCTTTCAATTACTCAAAATTCTTTTTTTTATCAATCACGTATTAGACATACCCTCATAGACGCTAAAAATAAAAAAATAAAAAAATAATAAATAGTAATAAATAAATAAAAAAAAAATATATATATATAATTATATAAATAAATATATATAACTATATTATATATAATATTATATATATATATATAATATATATATATATATTTAATATTTTATATATATATAATATATAGAATATATATTATATATATATATATATATATATATAATAATAATATATATATATAATAAGAGTTGCTTCTCGTCTTCAACTTTCCAATAGCATTCTTGCCGAGCTGGATGGGATTCCCGGTGGGGTCATAGCAACCTTGTGACATTCAACTTTTTAAAAACTAACTTCTTCACATCTCCCTCTCAAAAAACACCTCCTAACTTTCCTAATACTCTTTGATGGCTCTCCCGTCTAACCTGTAAACAACATAAACATCTGGCTAAAGATAACAACAAACATGCTCGAAACCACATATCAACAAAATGGTTGCTTAAGCGGCCTCTAAGAATCTGGGGATTCTGTTCAGATTGCGAGAATTTTCCTCTTCTGAACAGTTACCTGTCTCAAATTATTTAAGGGTCTTATTCGCCCTTGTAGGAGTACTGTTCTCACATTTGGGGGCTCCGGCTCCTCCTCTTCTGGATAGGGTTTGAGTCAAAAGCTAAAAGATTAATGTTAACTGTCCCCTACTCAACTTCTCTTGATTCTTTATCTTTGCGACGTGGCGTTGGCGCGCTATCTTTTTTCAACAGGTACTACAATGGCAGTGCTCGAGGGAAATTGCCTCTCGCATTCCTCCACCAATGCGTCGTCCTCGTTGCATAATGGGTGCCTTGCTTTCGCACCAAATTTTGTGTGGACGTAGGAAGATCCACAGGCTAAGCCCTGTTGTGGGTACCGTCTTCTTTCCAAGCCACCTCTATACGTGGAAATCTCTACCTCATCATTTTCCTTCTGTATTAACCTTCCCACTCTTCAAGGCTTCCCGTCTGCACCCCACCTGAGGGCTGTGCGTAGGTGTGTGTGTGTGTTTGAAATGAAGCTTTGTGCATGTTGTGTGTGCCCCCTCCATGAAAGGGCTCTGCCAGTGAGCGGTGGCGGTGTTAAAATTATATAATATTATATATATAATTAAATATATTATATATATATAATATATAAATTATATATTATATATAATCACCAGTAATATTAAATTCATAACTATTATCTAAAATTATAATACTACTAAAACATATAAATCGATTCCCTTTTGAGAATCTTATTTTTTTTAAGATTAAAAATATTAAAAGTATTAAATATATTGCTATCTAAATTTCTTTTATATATATTGTTTTGTTTTTTTTTATTTTATTTATTTAGACGTTTTTGATGAAAAAACTTAAAACAAATAGTAAAATAAAATTAAAAGTGGTAATGAATAAAAAAACTTGAATACAAATTATTTGTAAAACGGTGAAATAAACCTGAAACTATAATATATGAATATATGCTGTCGAATAGGAGACGAGTTCCACATTCAGAGAGAAGGAGAATAGGCAAAGATTAAAGAAAATTAATTTTAAAAGCCAAAATAAAGTTTAAACTGAAAACATAAAATTCATGAGACCTGAATAAAACTTAAACTGAAAACTGAAACTTAAACAAAATTTATAATAGAAAGAAAAGAAAAGACCTAAATAAACTTTTAACTACAAGAGGAAGTAAGAATTACATAAAGAAAATCGACCAAGGTCAAGTTAAATTCTAAATTACATTTACGAA